>LPNX011215501.1:85761-128492 GCA_001517045.1 Pseudotsuga menziesii | reverse complement strand
GAGTAGTCATCAATGAAAGTTAAGAAATATTTGAAACCAAAAAAGGATGCAGATGGAAGAGGGCCACACAAGTCACTATGCACAAGCTCCAAGGGAACCGAGGCATGCCAAGAGGCATGTTTGTCAAAATTGTCCCGATGATGTTTTTCGAGTACACAACCGGATCAAATACCATCCTTACAAGATATCATTGGAAGACCAGTCATCATATTGTCTTTACGTAGTTGTTACAATGAGCGATAATTTAAGTGATGAAATCGCTCATGTCAAAGTTTGCTCAAGTTATCACTATGAGCAACAAAAACTGAAGGAAAAGGTGATGACCCAAAGTTGTTAATTTTGTACAACCTGGTAATATCATCAACAGTTCCAGTAGCAAGGACATTTTGAGGATTTTTAAAATCCTTGATTACAACTTGGTGAGGTGTAAACGTCATAGTTTTACCTTCACCTAAATAAGTAATTTGATAGACTGATAACAAATTGCAAGAAATTTTTGGAACATATAGTACATCACTAAAAAGACCATTTTATACTGGAACTGTTCCAGATCCTACAACACTTAGAGATCTATCATCACCAACAAATATTTTCTTGGTGTTACATTTATGCATAGTCGAAAAGATGGCTTGATCCTTAGCCATATGATAAGATGCTCCAGAATCAATGAGCCACTCATTTGAAGTAGAAGAAGAAGATGCGGTATAAGAGTAACCAGAAGCACAAAGTGCATGTTCATGAGAGTTACATTCTGAAGACGAATCTAGGCTGATGTGGTGCTTCTTCATTGTTGCTTCCAAGGCTGCCATCTTCTTGAAACAATTAGATTCATCATGATTATCTTTCCCACAAAAATTGCAATGAAGCTCAGTCTTCTTTCCTTTTGGCTTGGATACTTTGTCATTTTTTAAAGAAGGAGCTGATTGAGAGGGTTTGGGACCCTTGTTGTTTGGCTTATTATTGTGAAAATTTTGTTTCTTGGGAGACTTGGATTTTTCTTTCTGTTGAGACAATAATGCTTTCCCAGATGTATCTGCATTGTTAATTATTCCAAGATGAATGAGCTTATCTTGCTATCTAATTAAGGAATCACAGAAGGATTCAAAACTAGGCTCTTGATAGCTAGCTGCAGTCAAGGATTATTTTATGGAGTAGAATGTAGATACAAAAATAGAATATGCAGGTCCAAGTTTGGAAAGAATATGATAAATAAATTGTTTGTCTTCTTTCTTAATCTTGCATTCTTCACATAAGAGTCTAAGAGTTTTATACTTAGATAAATAGTCTTGAATGCACGAAAAATCATTTGGATTCAAGGAAATCAATTCATTTTCAATTTGATGACCCCGAATTTCATTATGTTACCAAACACAGATTCCAACTTTTCCCAAGCTTTATCAAGTTCATCAATTCCAAGCTTTTCCCACGTTTTTTTGTTTTTTTTTTTTTTTTAAATGCAGTTTACCCATTTTTCCTCCATGGTTGGGAAGTCATTTTTGTGTTGCCAGCGAATGGGAGAAGAGACCCACAATTTTTGGGGGGGCTTTAAGAGGATGTTTTCCTATCCTCACTCAGTGGAGCTTGATGGGCATTTTCCCCTCACGTTTTGTGTTGCTTCCTCATTGTTCCATACCCATAAATCTATTGGTGTGTTGCTCAGTGGTTAAAGAGCCAAGTTTTCCCGGTTTATGGGTGATTGGGGGTCGTTTTTATTCCTACTATGGCCAAAAACGTTTTATGAGTCCAGATGTACGATTTGGGGGTTTATGGTGGACGCGTTGCTCCCATATTGCCCAAGGAATATTCCTGCAATCGTATTTTTCTCACCTAGGGTTGTTTTACCCATCTGACTTTTTTGTTGTGGTTGCCCAATGTTTTTCCTCCATGCCCAACAATGGTATTCTACTGTGGAGGGCACCCTTGCATGGGCTTGGCTGAGTAAGCTCAATGAACCCATTGGTTAATTGGTTGACAATGTGTTTGATGTGATTGTTGGCTTGGATGAGTAATTCCAAGGAACCCCTATGTTATTGGCTTGTTTCCTTATCAGTCTGTGAAACCCAATTCTTAATTGGCTTGGTTGGACAGTCTGTGAAACCCAACAATGTGTTGGCTTGACTGTGGGTGTATGGTTTTGGCTACGTGTGATCCTGTTGATCCCTAGTGCCTTGTGGAATCATGCCCAGCTCCAGGGTGGCAGTGATGCTGAGAGATTGATTAGAACACTGGCCTATGGTTGAGTGGAATGTTGTAGCGACGTAGCTAGCTGCGGGCCAGCTTCTTTCAAGATAAGTATTCTTAAGCTTACTCTCTGCAAACTATTTGTTTTATGAATTTATATGAGCATGTTGAATGTTTTAATGCTTAAATGGATGTTATTGCTTCCACTGTATATTGCATGTTTTATACTCCTGTATATGTTTTTAATTCAATGCATGTTTATGTTTATGTTCATGGGGTTGTCTTGCCCGTTTAATTGTAGCAGTGTCGTAGTCGCATCCTCTCCATCATCGGTATGAGTGGTGGGGACGTGACATTTTGAGCTTTAAATCAATTATCATAATTTCAATGCTTTCTATCAACTTGTTAGATTTATGTAGCTCATTTTCAAGATTTTCAATTTCTTCTTTGAAATGTTTACATTCTCTTCTTACTTTTCTAAGTTCAGACAATGCACTTATAAGCTCAGCTTCCAAATCAACTTCACATTCTTCTTCTTCAATAAATTCATCATTCTGATTTTCTACATCCATAAAGAGTCTTATATCTGAGATAACATCACTTTCATCTGTTTCTGAAGAATCACTGTCATCTTTAATAAATAGACTTTTCTTTTTATATGAGTTTCTTTGAAAAGACTTCTTATACTTTTTCTTGTATTCTTTACTCTTTCTTTTGTTTTCTTCTTCACCATCAAAATGCTTATTGTAGGGACACTTAGAGGCAAAATGCCCTATTCTACCACAACCAAAACATTTAAGAGGAAGCTTACCTTCATATTTTCCAGTACCCTTTTTCAAATTTTTGACAAAATTAGTTTCTTCCTTATCTTCTTCTGAATCCTCATGATTGTTATTTTCTGCTTCAAATTTCTTCTCGTTGTTCTTAGCTACCTTGAAAGATGTTTCTTTCCTAAAATAATCCTCACCAAAGTTCCTCATCTCATATGCTTTTAGTATTCAATGTTAAGTTCACCCATTTCTAAAGTAGCAATATCAACTCTTTCTTCCAAAGCGGATATTTTTGAATTAAATATTACAGGTAAAGATCTAAAAACATTTTGCACAATATCAACATCTTTAACTTTTTCTCCTAAACCTCTCATGGTATTTACTACTTCATCAATACGAAGAAAATAAGTTGTTATATCTTCAGATTCTTCCATTTTTTAACTTTTGAATTGACTCCTATATGACTGTAACTTAACAATATTCACCGTAGTATCTCCTTCATAAACATTTTTCATCTTGTCCCATAATTCTTTTGCTGACTCACAATGCATAACCTTAACAAATTCTGACCCTGCTAAACCTCCAAGTATTGCATACATAGATTTGGAATTACTTTCATAAATTTTCTTACCTACAGGATCTGTTGGAATGTTTGTTGGAGCACTATATTGATTCAGCACAGCTTGCCAAACATCTACTCCTTGAGTCTGCAAAAACAATTTCATCCTAATACTCAAAAAAGCATAAATATGTCCATCAAATAGAGGTAATCCATGTTTTGTAAATTCAGACTTCTTATCCATCATAAAAGGCCACACTTCCAGTGATTAAACTGAGTTCTGAAGCGATCGACTCTGATACCAATTGTTAATCAAGTCAGACAACTGAAAGGGGGGAGTGAATCAGTTGTATACAACTTTTAACAATGTTTCCTTAAAAAATAATTACTTATTTTCTGCAAATTTAAACCAATTGATTATTTTATAACAATCAATCACATGAAATGGACAGAGACACAAAATATTGATGAGGAAACCCTTAAAGGGAAAAAACTCTTCTTCTTATGGATGTAAAATAAGCAGGCAACTTCAGTTACATCATATTTTATCTGAGCAATAACTCATATGAGGCTACTACCTCAAGTAATTGCCTCTTTGTTTTCAGCTCCTACTAAAAGATAGCTTCTACTATCTGAAAGCATAAACTTGTAAATATATTGTTAGTCTCCCTAGCTCCTCCCTTCCTCCTTGTAGAATCAATTAAAAACTGCCAATATTAAAATCAACCTGTAACAATCAATCATGTCTTTGTCAAAATTGTTAATGCAACTCTGTCAATACCAAAGCCAAACTTGTCTATTAATACTTCGTCAAAACTCTGCCAATATCAAAACCAAACCTGTCTGTTAATACTCTGTCAAAACTCTGCCACTATCAAAACTAAATCTGTTAAATTAACTCTGTTAACACTCTGTCAAAATAAAAAACTGACCAACTCAATCTATCCATATTTATTCTGTCAAAAACCCCGGTAAATAATACTGTAAATAATATTCATTTTAATATATATATATATAAAGATCTCATTGTATAACAAAACTAAAAAATTTAAAAATCATATCAGTGTTTTGTTCCCTGTACAAACACTTACAGATCCAACAATTCGATCTTTATAATTCACCAATTTTCCAACTTGACAAACCTTCTGCATTTTTCACTGTGCATTCCTTCCAACAATTTGATCTTTAAAATTCACCAATTTTCCAACTTGACAAACCTCCTGCGTTTTACACTGTGCATTCCTTCCAACAATTTGATCTTTATAATTCACCAATTTGCCAGCTTGACAGACCTCCTATTTTTTTCACTGTGCATTCCTTCCAACAATTTGATCTTTATAATTCACCAATTTTCCATTTCATATGAAGCTTGACAGACCTCCTGCATTTATCCACTGCACATTCCTCACACCCTTTTTACTTGCAATTTCATCAGTTTAGAAATGACTCCCTCATTTTTCCACTACGCATACCTCATTTTTAAAAGTTTAGAAAAAAATGGTTATGGTTATAATAATTGTTCAAACTGTAAAACCCAATTTGTGGTGTTTTCTGTATAAAACAATTCATCAATGCTAACCGTATAATCCAATTCATGGATGCTAGTGAGGCGTTTTCTGTAAAAAACCAATTCGGCAATGCTTCATCAATGCTAACTGTAAAAACCAATTCGTTAATGCTAATGAGGCGTTTTCTAAAAAAATCATATCTAATTTTTTTTGGCTTTTTCTCCATAACTTCAAACTCTGTTAAACATATTGGAATCCTCCTCAGCATTAGCGTTTTTCAATTTGAGTAAAAGATCATCACATGACTTGGCAACGCTTAGCAAGTGAAGATCTCTAGAAATGGTGAGCTGCAACAATGGTTAAGCAAGCCGGCAATGGTGAGCTATGACAATGGTTAAGCAAGCCAACAATGTGACCTCCACCAACGATTGAGCCAACATTAAAACATTAAACAAGTTACAAGTGAGATGACCTCCACCAACGATTGAGCCATAGCGCTCACAAGAGTTAGAAATAAAGCATTGCTTAAATAATATAAAACCATGGTGAATGTATATTAAAGTTTGCTTGTTTTCAAATCAATATAACCATGATCTACATGTGAGTTCAATCCATAAGCATATGGAAACTTTCAAATCAATATAACCATGATCTGCATGATCTACATGTGAGTGCAATCCATAAGCATATGGAAACCCCAGTTCATTAAGTGTGACAAGTTTGACATCAATGACAATAACCATTCACCCTATCCTGACCAACAACATCTACAAGCATTTATAGATTCCTTGAAGTAAAAAATGTATCAGTTTCATAAATGAGTAAAAATTTCTTGTCCACTCCTAGTTTTATGTCTTTCCGATTGTCAGGACTCCAAGCCAGATGACTGCATATCAAACTAAAGGATCTTGCCAATGCCCTCTAGAAGAATGAACCACCCATTGTTCTCGAGTGCCATTACGAATCTAGCTGATAATTGTAAGAGGTTGAATGTACTTTTCCGATATGCATGTTTTTCATAGACCCTTTGAGGATATAAGCCTCCAATATCTTTTATTGAGATTGCTTGTGAAAAGAGAAATGTGTCTTTGATCCCCCATCCACCTTGACTTTTAGGTTTCCTTAGTATCTCCAATATGCAGAGTGGATGGGATTTTTATTCCTTATTTCTAGGCCATATGTACTGCATGCAAATATTTCGGATGGAGGAAATTATAGATTTTGGAATAAAGGCGATAGTCATCCAATAAACTGGAATGGCTTCAATGAGACTTTTGACCAATGTAGCTCTCCCGTCCAAAGAGATCCATCAATGGAACTAGGAACCTATCGTTTTCTTGATATTTTCTACAATCCATAGCCAATCCTTAATTATGTAGTCATTTGATTTAAGAATAAACCTCAAGTACTTGAAGCAAGAATTAGAGTCTTATTCTGTGTAAGGGAGGTGCATGAGTAAATTTTGCTTCACAAGGTCATGTACATTAAAGAAAAGTATGGTAGACTTCCCCATGTTTTCCTCCATACCCGTTGATGATGAAAATATGATCAATATGTATTGTTCCAGTAGTTTGGCTTCCATGATAGATGCCCTTCTATAGATAAGGATGTCATAAACAAATAGAATGTGTGATGTAGAAAAATTCTTGGTGACTTTTACCCCATGAATATTCCCCAAACTTCTTTCAGGTGTGATGTGCCTCACCAATAACAAGGAAAAGGAGGAGGGATAAAGGGAACTCCCAACACAATTATCTGGATGAATGGAAAAATGATGAAGAAGATCCATTTATTAAAACTACATATAAGATTCCTTTTAAACAAGATTCTATCCAGTTTATGAACAGACAAGGGAATCCCACTTGGGCAAGGATAAGGTGCAGGTATAACTAGCTGACCTTGTCAAAAGCTTTGGTTATATCAATCTTTAGCATGAAAGTGGGGAGAGTAGAGGATTTGCTGGAGTGGATTTTTTCCTGATCCAAACCTAGAGCATCGTGTATGTTCCTCTAGTCTAGGAAACCAAATTGGTTTGGGGAAATGCATTATGAGAGGATAGGATTGACATGGGCTACTATGACCTTAGAGATGACCTTATATATACAATTGCAAATGGATATGGGTCTATAGTGATCAAAACCCAAGGAACTATCAAATTTCATAATGTTAGCTACGAAATCAGAGTTGAAAGGGGGGTGAACTACCTTAAGGTATTGATTCTTCTACCACATCAATGATATCATCACCAATTAGGTCCAATAAACCAAGGTAAAACTCAAAATTCCATCCATATAGAACAAGAGATTTTCCATGTTGCAAGGATTGGAGAACCTTGTGAACTTCCTCCTTTGTGACTTCTTCCATAAGGGTACCACCCTGTGTCGGATCAACCCATCTGTTGAAAAAATAGGTTGTAGTGAATATGTCCTTGATACCATCTTTTTTGGGATATGTAAGAAGGTTGGAAGAGGCCCTTTTTCCCTGTGCTTGTCCCTAGAAGAATGTTGTGATATTATCCCCTTCTGCAAGCCAAAGGGATATGCTCTTCATCTTCCATTTTGCCTCCTGCAAAGCTAGGATTCTTACTTTTTCCTTTTCTAGTTTGTCTAATTCTAAGAGCTTTGCCTCTATGATATCATGCATGTATAAAGAGTTGATATAAATATCTAAGTAATTTTCATTAGTAAAGGTTTATTTAACCCAAGCGTTTGTAAAGCCCTTGATCTTGATCAAGTTAGATTGCATGCCTTTCGTAGCTAGATCCTTGGTCTTACTATAAAATTGAGTATGGTTCTTTGAGACTAGGTCCTAAAAATGTTCATAGTATTAAGCCAATGTGTATTAAGCTTAAAGGGTGAAGGGGGCTTGAAAGTGGGAAGCAAGAGATGAAAAATAATTGGTAGATGGTCAAAAGAAGAAACTTTAAGGATGGATGAGTGAAAATCAATTAAGGAGAGGAGGAGGAGGGAATCCTTTAGAAGGAATATGTCTAATCTTTTTGTGATAGGTTCATCTCCTTTTCTTTTGTTTGACCGTGTTATGGACGATGGGATAAATCTCTATATCGACTAGCAAATTATCATATCGAAGTTGAAAGAAGAAGTCTACTAAAGGGTCCTTTCCTATATAAAAGCTACTGTGTTTGAATAGATGGATGGTGAAATTTAGGTCACCTCCTAAAAAGAGATTTGGGCAAGATAATATATGTATTGAGTGGATCTCATCCTAGAAATATTTCCTACCATGTGATGGGGAATAAATGTTCAAAATATCCAATAAGAGGTTTAAGTATTTTGAGAAACATGTAGCTAGAATGTAGTGGGTGTTACTTACCGAGGAATGAAGGGTGAGGGAGGAGTCCCATCCTAATTCCAGATCACCAAAGTGTCCCTAGACATTTATTGAAATAAAATACCAATTGGGGAAAATTCTTGTGAGGATCCTTAAATCTAGTTCTATCGGTATCATTGTACCTTATATGTAGATAACATATGGACAATCATTGTGGATCAACCACTTGAGGGAACGTTGCTTCGATATTGTGGTAAAGTGTTATAATTTTTTACCCTTTCTAGGGGTTGCTCAACTAAGGGCCCCAAGTATTATTTTTTGACAATCGGATACAACCTCCCTCCCTATTTCAGATTTGCCTTACATAATGTGATATTTACGATCTCTCGAAGTCATAATTATTAAACCCAGAGTGATAAAGAGCCCGCTTGCTTTCCCTAAAAAGGGAAAATAATCTAGTTAGATATTACTTTGAGAAGGAAGGCTCAAAGTATGAGTTGTTTGTAGTGTTACCACTAGAATTGTCCACTGTAAACACCTCCTTCGTGTCCTCCAATTATTTTCGCTGAGAAGGAGGGGTGGGAGAATTACTGCTACTAGGGACGACTACATGCTCATGGATGGTATTTGAAGGACCTTTTTCAGGGTATTCCTAAGTCAACTTCTTTAATTTTGATATATCTGGATCCATAATGTCAGCAGAAGGAGGATGGATGCCTATTGAAGAGAGGGTGTTTCCCTCCAATACCTTGATTTTCTTAGTTAGTTGTGATGTTACCCTAGCCAATTCGTCATTAATCCTAACATGTTCAACTTGGAGCTTGGAGTACTCCTAATCCTGTGACTTCTACTCCCTTTTCCTCTTATGAGCATTGGATAGAGAATCAACCCCAAAATCAAATGGACTCGTCACCAAATGAGTTTCTCCAGCCTCACTGGAATTTTTATTATAAGGGTGGTTGATTTTCAAATGTCCATGTGATCCACCTTTAGTGCATTGGAATGGAACATTCTTATAGTTTAGGGTTTGCACCTAATGGTTCTCCCCTGATTTAGTCATTACGACATCCAATAGTGCTTGAGATATGTCCATTTCAACACAGATAAATGCAATCAAAGTGTTTGTTTTTGCTTCAGTCTCCGGGGCAATTTTTCAGGAAAGTTCCTAATGTATCACCAATTGTCTTTAGTATTTGAGGTTCCCATAATTCTATAGTAAGCCAAGGAAGCTTCAATCACAAATCTAGTATATGGACTATTTCCCTGATAGGATCAAAACCTGTGTGCCATCTAAAAAGAGATAAAGTTGAATTGCCCCATAATTAAAGGCCATCCATGGTTATCTTCAAGTGGTCATCCGATGAATTGAACATGAACATGATATACCCACAAGCATCTACATGTGTTTGAGGCATGTAGCCAAGAACCTACTCCCATGTCCACTTCACCCAATTCTTTAAATATTTATTGTAAGCATCCCAGCATGGAATATCCTAATTAAGGCATTTTCGGTATAGAATATTACCTTATGAAAGACGAGGAGTTTTCTACAAAGGTTTGTAGGGTTTTAGGGTTTCCTTGATAAGGATTGTGTCCACAATTGTCTTCATCTCTAGTGAGAATTTATTAATGCACTTTAGCTTCCTATAGTGTTGGCAGTGACCTATTGTTTATTTTAGGCCACCTTGGGGAAGGATCCTTTTGGTGTTATGACCATTGGAGATATCAAAGGGATGGATGCCAATGGAAGAAACTTTGAGTTTCTCCTTGGTTGATGGAGGATCGACAATGCTCACAATCTTGAAAGTTTGTGAGATGTGTGATAGGGTGAGATGTGTGATAGGACCTTTGCATCTTCCAAAATTTAATCATTTGCGGTTATGGGAAATAGTATATCAACCTACAAATTCTCTTCATTGAGCTGAGTAGAGATCTTTAAGGACATCAGAAGCTTTTGAGTCGAGGAATGCAAGTTCTGATAGGGAGAAAATGGGAAATCACGAAGACTGGTTTATAAAATTTCCTTAGGTTCTTGGATAGCTTTGGTAGGATTTTGCAAAAAACATATATTACTAATGTAACTAAAGCATGTATGAACAACCAACCTCAACAAATAGAGGATTTTGAAAATTTTGAAGATTTTAAAGAAATTGAAGGAACAACTCCACAAGAAGTAGGAGTTTTTATCAATCCTTTTGTTGAATATAGAATTAAAGGAGAAGAAAGTTCTTCATAAAATATGGCAAAGAGATACCCAAAATATTTGAATTTCCCATTAAGAAAAGTGAGCCAGGAGCTAGGATGAAGAATATCAATCCAATCGCTCTACCTCATTTTCATGGCCTTACCACTGATGGCCCTAATACTTTTATGTTTGAGGTTGTTTGTAGAACATACGACTATGCAATAGATGCTCAAAATCTCAATCTAGATCAAACTCTTTCCCTCTATATTGAAGGAATTAGCCTTGAGATGTGTTACGAGTCTATAAAAAAATGGTTAGGTTAATCTTTGCTCCGTTAAAGAGTCAAATATGGGTTTACTGTTAGTGGTTTATAGGCCCATGGTTTTGGGTGACCTGTGGTATTTTCCCATGGTAATGCATGTGATGAAGCCTCCTCAAGGGATTGGATAACTCCATTGTAAATTTTCTCAGAATGGTTGGTGATGGTCAGATTGGCCATGCCTTAGTGGGAGTGGTTGAAGGTAATAGGTATATTGGTTGGTTCTCTTGATTTTGGGTATCCAAAGTCAATCTTCTTCTTCATTATGTGTGCTTTCTTATTATGTGTTATATTATTCCTAACAACTAATATCAAAGTCATGTGAGGGGTATAAATATCCCTTATGAGAGAGTATAAATATCCCTTATGATCAGAGAATCCCTAGATTCTTATCTTACATGATGAAGTGGCAAAAGTAGATATGTTGACTCGATGCTTGGATCATTTGGTTACTTGTGCAAGAGGATTTATTTTGTATGAGTTGTGGGATCACAAATTGAAGTGATGAATCATGGGTATATGATGATGTACATATTGTAAATGATCATGGTGTGGAGCTAAAGGCCAAGGCCCCACCGTTGATCGGTTATGCTATGTTTTGGATTTAAATTGTCACCGATGGTATATTGGGGCATGCAGCATATATTATGATTGGTCATCATGTAAATACGCATCTATAATTAATTAAATGAACCCGACCAACTATGATCGCGGCAACTAAAATGAGAAAGGGGCATGATTTTTCACAAGGATAAGGATGTGGGGGAATTTGTCAAACCTTGGCCAATGGGGTAAAAATCCATGTGTCACCTTTCTTTGTTTACCCAACCACCTCCATTGAAGAATGGCTGCTGGTGGTTGAGGCAGTTAATTGTTTTGGGAGTGGGGTGGCAGGACTATCAGTCCTCACCCACACTCACACTCCACCAGCGGATTGAACATCACGCTGGGCAAAAGAATGGGGAGGGAGGCATTCTCACAGCTGTCTGTTCATCCTCACGCATTATCTCCATTGTCCGATTCTTCTCATGCACAGGCTCTTGGCGGTTTGGTCTCACACAGACATTTTCTTCTCTCCATGACATTGTTGTTACTCACGCCCTCCAAATTCACGTCCTCACCATTGTTGCTCATCTTCACAAAGGGAATTGTTGTGGTTACTCACGCACAGGTATTTTCCTGGTTTTCCAACTGATGCAGCGAGCTGAGAGCCGTGCTCTTTCATCCACGACTGGCTGTGAAGGGCCATTCACGTTTTCGGCTGTCTCACAGACTGGTAGGGTCATGTAAGTTTTTCCCATCATTTTAATGTTGGAATTGGAATCGTATTTCTTTCCATGGGTCATGGTTGCCGTCATTCTCCTCAAGATTTGTTATGTGGCTGTGGTCTCCCTCACGCTGTGATTATCGTGGTCTTATTACATTTGGGGTCGGGTGCAAGTTGATCTCACACACAGACTGTTCAGAGTCATTTTCCCCTACGGTGAGTTGTGCTCACTAATAAGCTTCAAGACTGTTGTTTTCCCCATGCTGTGAACCATGTTGTCTTTATGCCTTGAGGCTGCTGCAGACCGTTGAATTCGTTTTCCCTGTTTAAGCTGCGATAGTTAAATTAATTGCCAAAGTGCAATGGTTGGTCTTCGGACTGTATTGGGAGCAGGGATGGGGGCTTAGTTTTGCTTGATAAACCTGGTGGCTGGAAACCACACAGACAGAGCTATAGGGTTGGCTTTCTTCTCCACAACCCCTGAATAGCACTGGAAGGGGACGCAGGGCCTGAGGGACTGTGTAGCAGAGAAGGGACTGATTCCTTGTGTTGGGTGTGTGTGGGTGTCTTAGAATCCAGCCTAGTTCTGGTGCAGGTGTTCTTGGCTCTGTATTGAGCTCACCAGCTTAGCAATTAGCCTTTCCCCAACTCCTGGATGGCCTGATAAACCCAACTGTGTTGGCTTGGCTGTGTGTTTTGTGTATCCTTGGCTATGTGTAAGCCTGCTTGTTCCCTTATCCCTTGGAGAATCGTGCCCAGCTCGGGGGTGGTAGCACTGCTGAGAGATTAGGGAGCATGCTGGCCTATGGTTGGGTGGAACGTTGCAGCGACGTAGCTGGTTGCGGAACGAGTTCCTCATAAGATAAGTGATCTTGCATATTTTACTTCTGCAACCATATTACTGTTAATGATATGATGAACATGTTAAAATGAATACTTGAAGGAATGCACATTAATTCCGTTGTGCAAGACATATAATTGTAGCGGTGAATGTTGAATAATTGCATCTGTGCCTGATAAATATTGGTGTGTGCATATTCTAGTTCAAAGTCTCGTTTAAGCATTATGTTTTAGCAATTTTTATGCATGTACATGTTCATGGGCGGTTAGCCTGGGTGGTCAAAGCTTGGGTCGCATCTCCTTGGCCAGTCGAAGGCATGGGGACATGACAGGTATGTGAACTATGGTAAATGGTAGCTAGAAAGGAATAATGACAAGGATTGATTCATATCATTGGAGGAAATACACAGAAGATGCAAATGAAGAAGTAATTAGTTAACTTCAATTAAAGTATTTTTTATGGATTTTGATTTAACCACAATGTAAACGGGCATATGATTGTAAGACTTGTTGAGGCATGTGTATCCTTGGTTTATTGGGTCACATATGAAAAATTTAGGCATAGATATGAGTAGACTGAAGAAGGGGAGGCTTACTATATTCCCGAGTACTTGGTTCAAACTTTGGGGGGGGGTGGTATTTACCCGAAGTCAAGTTTAAAGGGGGGTTGTTAGGTTAATATTGACTTCCTTAAAGAGTCAAATATGGGTTTACCATTGGTGGTTTATAGACCCATGGTTTTGGGTGTACCATGGAATTTTCCCATGGTATTGCATGAGATGAAGCCTACCTAAGGGCTTGGGTAACTACAATGTAAATTACCTGAGAGTGGTTGATGATGGCTATATTGGCCATGCCTTGGTCGGAGTGGTTAAGGGTAATAAATCTATTGGCATGATTTCCTAGATTTGGGTTTCCAAGGTAAAAGTATTCTACTTCATTGTGTGTGTGATTTTTTTCATGTGTTATTTTATTTCCTAACAAAGATAGTATCAGAACATGGGAGCAAATGGAGCAAATATTTATTGATAATTATATAGACTAATTTAAATCCAAAGATACTAGAGATGAGATATTTAGGACGGTTCAAGGAGAAACTTAATCCTTGGAGGATTATGAGGAAAAATTCCAACTAAGTTACAAAAGAGCTCATAGCTGTACTTTGGAAGAGGTTTCCCTCAAAGTTGTATCGTTAATAAAAATAAGAGAAAAAATAATGGAGACATTAAACCTACTTGCAAGATATATCTTTCAGTTGGGCTACAAAGATATTAAGCAATATTTACCACAAATATCACAAAGGGTGAAATGGGAACCTTATTAGATAATATGAAGACTAATTTTTTATACACATTGGCTAAATAGTTGGACACAATGTAGATCAAGAAAAAACAATAGGAAGCAAAACAAGCTTTGGTTGTGTTTTTCCCAAAATGCATCAAGACGCATGCTATAAATGAATGTCCACTTAATAATATAGAATTTTGTGGGATTTGTATTGAAATTCGTCAAACTAATAAATGTCATTCTCTTCTAGTTCTAAAATATTTTTTTCAAGGACCAAGTTTAGGAGGAGGAAATGATGAAAACGCGGAACAACTAAAGGAATGCCTTGACCATTTTAAACATCTATGCCTTATTCCAACCCATAACAATTTATTGCTTGCAATGCATAATTACTTGTTCAAAATTGGTATGATCCCAATACATGCACTAGACAAACCAGTAGTAGCAATACCACCAAACTTTGCAAGCAATATTTCCACCTCAACAATTCTAATCACAACCATAAATGAAAAACCCACAATGATATGTAGTTCCATAGAGACCACAATTTCAACAATAACCATTACAACTGACAAATCCCCTCAACAAGTCACTACCCCCATTAACCAACAACCACCTAGACCTATGCAATTACCTTCCCAACCAACTCCAAATCCTAACAATAGCTAGGTGCAACAAGTTTACAAAAATGAAACTCAACCCTAACGAGCTTTTTTTGTTGACTTACAATAGATAAATATAAGGTTAGGAAGATTCGTCAACACTCCTCTTCTTATCGCCATTGAACCCATAGATCGTGATGAAATAACAAAAAAGGAGACCAAAATATTGGACCCTCAACAGTTACCTCATTTTCCATAAATACTAGAAAAAAGAGTGGAATTTGAATTTCTAGGAGAAATTAAAAAATTGTGTGTAAATATACCTCTTTTAGGAGCAAATAAGGATATCCCAATTTATAACAATTTCATCCAATAATGTTGTATCAGGAAACAGGTATGAGAAAGAAGGATTCACAGACAATAACTGTTATAAGGCAACTAGCGGATCTAATGTTAAAGAACACTCACATAACTAGGTTTTTAGACCCTAGTATTCATGTAGTAAATGCTTATATCAATAAGTCTTTTATCCAAAATGCCCTCATAGACATAGGTGCAAAAATTAATGTCTTGTCTAAGGACACCATACTTAAAATTAATTTGAGAGAATTCCTAAGACACGCACCAGCCNGTCTTTTATCCAAAATGCCCTCATAGACATAGGTGCAAAAATTAATGTCTTGTCTAAGGACACCATACTTAAAATTAATTTGAGAGAATTCCTAAGACACGCCCCAGCCACTTTGAAACTAGTAGATAGGCCTACATTTTGTCTCAAGGGGATTATAGAAGACATAATGGTTTTTGTGGACTCATGGGAGTATCCTATAGATTTCATTGTGTTACAGCCTGAGATGAAGCTTAGTGGATATGAAGTGAACCCAATGGGTTACTTCACACTAGAATCCATTAGAGCAAGGATAAATCCATATAATTCATCAAGGAATAAATATTTATTATTTATTAATAACTCATGTCTTGTGATACAATAGACGCTTATACACACACAAAAGATGATAAGTCATGACCTTTGGGAAAATGTATAGCTATCATTAATTACAATAGTAAATATGAAATATTATCCTAAATTACTAATTTTATAATTTAAACATGTATATATTATGATATATATGTAATATACTGTAGGTATATTACAAGTCTTCCCTCTTTCGAAATGCTTTGTCCTCAAAGTGTCTTCTATAACTATCACTTACGCAATATAGTTGAAGACTTGTGGAGATATGATGCTCAAATCCTGGAACAACACTAGTGCATAAAATAAAATCAATCCATCCTAAATGGATTCGTTATGGAACTTTATAATGATAACAATATGAATTTGATCTTCCTTGAATTGTATAGGTGTTTGGTTCTTGTGATACATCATAACAATATGTTGATTCTTGTTTACTCCATTTTTGTAATTAGAAGGCCAATGGGATATCTTGGTACATTGATTCTTCATGAACTTTGCTTTAAACTGTCCATTATGAACTTGAGTTGACACCTTGAAAATTGACATTATTATATTGATTGGTGAGATGATGTCTTCATTATAAGTGAGGGACATAACTAAATTTGATGATGTCGACATGGTGCTTAATTGTGGCTTCAATTTTGATGATGTCGACATGTCGCTTAATTGTGCCTTCAACTTGATTTATGTATTTTCATTCACTCAAAATTATGATTGATGGAATGTTGTTGGAAGGTGAAGAGTCATAAAATGGCAAATCAGGAGCCTAAGGATTCAAATGGGTGAGGAGGAGTAACTCCCCATCGAAGAGGAAGAGTCTAGGAAGAAACTAGGTGTCATGTGGAGCTAGATTCCCTGCGCCTTATGACAAAAATGATGGAATATTATATGACAAGTCAAACCTGATTTTAGACCTATGAAAACCTAACATGTCGGGGCTAAAAATATCCTCCAAGAGGGAGCACTTGGGACTAGGTGGAAGCCATTCGAATTGGGTGGAAGATGAAGGGTTGAAGAGAAGGCCAAGTGGCATGGATGTTACTAAACATCAAGGATGAGGTGGAGGAAGCCTATGAGAATGAATTAGATCTTGGAGGACCTTAGGATGGATATAAAAATATTTCATGAGGAATGGAAATTGTTTTTGATCATTTGTGGATTTTTCTTTGTCATTTGGAGAGCATTAGCTTGTCCATTGCACGGTGAGTGCACACTTACCCTACTAGTGAGCCAATTTCGAGAGAGTGATATTCTCATCCAAGTTCGCCATGGGATAGGCCATTTAGAAATCTCATTGGGATATTCATGGAGTATTTTTCTGCATATACGAGGCTGCTACTATTCCTGACCCATCTCTCCTCCCATTCTCTCAAATTCCACTTCTATATTTCCATTTTTTTTTATGAAGGCACACTTGTGTGAATAGTGGTTGAGCCCCATTGAGTTCAGTTGATGCCCAAGAATGGGTGAATGATTCATGGCTCTATAATATGTCTCTCATCTTCTCTGTAAGTTGAAATCAAAATACATATGCAAATGTCCACATTTCCAAGCTTTATTGTGACTAGTTTCCATGTGATGATTTTCCCTTTCAATGGAGATTGTATATTGGATGTGTATCGCGACCTGGGTCAATGTTATATGCTATTAGTGAGATATTTAAATGTTTCAAATGGTATATATTCATATTTCTATGTTATAAACCATTATATGCACCATTTATGAGTCAAAGTTGATCTTTTAGGTGTCATTTCCCTTAAGCAAATATCACTGAAACTATGCATTCGAATATGAAACTTTAATCCTAAGTTGAAAAACTATTAACCACACCAAATGACAGTAAATGAAGTCTAATTACAGTCCCAATAATCTATTATAAAATTTTGGATGGTTTCCTAGGATTTGGAGAGACATTTCTTCCCACACCCTAGGGGGGATTGCATCATAAATTGCTAGTCATTTTTCCCTTTTTTCCATCATGAAAAAATCAAGTTGTAGATGCCTATGACCCGTCATAAAACTATAATAGAATCAATTGAAGAGTCCTAATACTCCCCACATCAGTCCCTACAAAATTCAAGACCCTCTTGAGCCATTCGAATCCCCCATAGTCAAAACTAGTCAAGACATTTTTTCCAAAATTATGCCTTTGTTGCGAATTTTTGAATTGGGAAATTACAAGTGGTATCACCTAATGGTATTGGAACCTCAAAGGGATCCCTATTAATGTTTCCTTATTTTTACCTCCCTCCATTAGAAACTGAAACTGCAGATTTTAACAATGAAAGAGAAGGAAGTGAACAAAGTAATCCTAGTTACGAAGAGATTAGGAAAGAACTCGGATTTGGAGATATGGAAGGAAAAGAAGAAAGTGGGGACCTTAAAACATTCATTACATAATCTCTTGATAGTATGACAAAACATCTCATGCAAGGGTTCGAATTGTTGGCTAGCCAACTTAGGGGCAGGTTAGCACCTGGGAGTAGTAGTAGTTCACCCCATGATGAGAGGAAGACCCATGGGGAATCCATTTTTTCGAAGACTAGACCTCATAACCGACCCCATGAGTTCAAAAATCAGAATGGACATGCAATACCTAAGTTTTTAGAGTCCAAAGAAGGTCCTTGCACCACCTATGATGTTAGAGAAGCAGCAAATGATTGGCATCAATTAAGTGATGAGTGTAGGAAAGTCCTACCTTTTGATTAGTTCATTAGAGCTTCTCTTCAGTTCAAGCAAGGAGGAAATGGGAATATGGAATCTCCTACTAATCATGAATTAAAATACACAATGGGAAAAGTAACCATTCCTTCTTTTGATGCTCCTCACAAATGTCTGCTAGTGCTTGTTTGCCAAAGTTAAGTGTGTATTTTCAATTGAATCCTATTGTTGAAGAAGATGCATTGAAAATGGCCATTCAGCATCTTGAAGGGGAAGTTAGTTATTGGTGGTTCCGTGGTCTTAGAACCTTGGGACATGATCAGATTTTAACTTATGAGGGATTCTGTAATGTATTGATAGAGAGATTTTAGAGGAAAGACCCTGAACTTCCCTTCAAAGAACTAACGCAATTGAAGCAAGTAGGAACTCCTTAAGCATATATGTTAGAATTTTAAAAGCTTTTAGTAATGGTTTATGATGTATCTATGGATAGGTTGGTTTTATTGTTTACTGAAGGATTGACAAAAACTTTGAGAGGGCTAGTGAAATCCCACAAGGCAACCACATTGAAGGATGCCATGAATTTGACAAGGGATTTACAAAATGTATTTCCAAGAACCAAATCTCCTCCCAAGCCAAATTTCCATTCCAAATTCAAGGAAGGTAAGAAAGAATGGAAAAAGGACTCCTCTACCAAATAAAATAAAGGAGGACCAAGCAAAGAAGAAATTAGAAGAAAGAAGCTATATTTTACATGCCAATAACCTTGGGTTCCAAGACATAGATGTGCCAAGGGGAAGGCACACTACATTGAAGTTTTTTATGAAGATGATTAAGAGGAGGAGAAGGAGGAAGAAGCACAAATTACATCCTAATAGGAAGGGTATGAAGCAATAGAAGAAGAAGAACCCACTCCTGATACTGGAAAAATTCCAGCCCTCTCGGGTGTACCTAGATTCCACACCTTGAGGCTCCAAGGCAGAACTTAAGGACAAAAGGTCACGGTTCCAGTGGATGGTGGAGCCACTCACAACTTCATAAATGCAGCCTTGGTGGAGAGGAGAAATTTATGAGCTGAAAATTTTTATGGTTTCACAGTCATGATTCCAGGTAACAATTCTATGGACTACACTAAATGGATTCCAAATCTTCAAGTTACTCTAGGAAATCATACTATCACTGGCAATTTTTATGTAGTAAATGTGGCTGATACAAATGTGGTTTTGGGAGTACAATGGTTGTATTCTTTAGGGGAGAATATAGTGAATTATCAAGTCCCTGAAATTGGAAGGTAAACCCATCTTGTTGAGGGGAATGCGCACTTACCCAAATCAAGTGGTGTCCTCTCACAGCATGAGATCTATCTTGAGACATGGAGACATAAAATGGGTTGTTGAATGTTTATTTACATCTCCTAAAACTCACTTGAATATTTGATGCAGGAGCATCGTGGCATGCTAGCAATGTGATGATTTGGTCACATGGTGTGGCATATTTTGTTTAGTTTAGTTTTGTTGAGCCATAGTTTGTTAGCGCTGCTAGGAAGGAGTGCAGATCACGACTCCCTGCGTGGAGATCAAGCCACTGATTTTTTATTTGAGACATAGACGTCTTCATGATGCTTTGTAGTTTTTTTTTCAGTTGCAGGACCACTCAGTGTAGGAGGTCAGAGTTTAGCTTAAATAGGCGGATTAGAGGAGTACGAGGGGTTTTGCTCTTCAGTATTACAATTATAAATTTGCAGAGAGACGGACATACCTGCGTTTGGTTTCGCTTGTAGATATTTTAAGACTGAAGAAGAGATCCGGGCTGTGTGTTTTTGTGCTTGCTTAATAGAAGACTAGCTGTGTGTTTTATAGTGTTATGAGCCTAGATGCATTTACTGATTTGATTTGTGTATCCATGAGGAGCCGACTTCGACGGTTTTTTGAATATGTGTATTTCTATATAATCGTTGATTCACGCATGAATTTGTTGCTTGAATTGTCAAATGAGGTTATAGATGCATACATAGAGGGATAGACTAATGAATCTTAGGGATCACGGGCTGGATTGATCGACTCCATAATCAATCGGTGCAGTACACAGATTTTCTGCCTTAACAAGTTTTTGCAGAGAATGGACGATGGGGATTGAGTCCACAGATGAAGATCTGACAGTCTATGAGGGATCCACAACGACAGTTGCGAGGGAGATAACAGATCCATAAAGATCTGTGAGATCCGCATCCAAGAGTAAATCGATGGTTGTGGAGAAGGCCGCAAAGATCCAATGGTTTAAGGAATTACGGGAGATGAGTTGTGGAGAGGCAACTTCGGAGAGTTAGTTGGCCATCCCAAAACCCGCTTGCGGGAAGGAAGTTTCGAAGCCAAAGTTGCAGGGAGGCAACTACAGAGTGTTGGTTGGCCATCCCAAAACTCGCTTGCAGGAAGGAATTTTCGGAGCCAAACTTGCGGGGAGGCAACTTCAGAGGGTTAGTTAGTCATCCCGAAACCCGATTACATAAGAGTTGTTGCAGAGATCAATTTGCGGGAAGGAAAATTTAGTACAGAATTTGGCCGAGGGCCAAATTTGACGGTCCTGCTAAGTATAGGAGCCCTAGATCCTAGAGGTGTTGGTAGGGTTGGTTTTGGTTGATCCGACCTGCACCATTTTTTGTATCAGAGCAGGTTGTAATAGTCTTTATTTCTGTGTATTATGGATTGTTAGTCATTGGGGTTGGAATTTTGTTTTCTTGAGTGAAAAACAAGGTTGAGCTTACTCCTGTACTGCTAACAGATTCAGAAAAAAAGATATTACCGACAGTAGGATTGTGCCCAGAAGTGATTTGTGGTGCCAAGAGATGGATGTCAGAGTTGGAAGAGATCGGGGCAAGCGAGGAAGGCCTATTACCAATGCAGACCTGAGAGAGGAGATAAGAACAGTAAGAGAAAAGCTGGAAGCCTTAGAGACTCGTAGCCATCATGAGCACACTAGAGACATAGGTGATGAAGAGGTAGGTACATGAGGAGGAGGAGGAGACAACTGCTGAAACTCCTAAGGTAAAAATATTGAGATCAATCTTTGGTGCAAGTTCTAGCTCAAGAGCAGATGTGCCATTCTATAGTGGAAGCTCAAATCCAAAAGAACTGATTGACTAGATCAATGCTATGAACAAGCACTTCAACTTTATTGAAGTGAAAGAGGACAAGAAAGTCAGATTTGTTGTCACAAGGTTAAGAGGGCATGCATCCTTGTGGTGGGATGGTGTGTAAGAGGAGAGAATCTTGAAGAATAAAGCAAGGATCAATAGCTGGAGCAGAATGACAGCTAAGTTAAGAGGTAAATTTCTTCCTCAATATTATAAGTTGGTTTTGTTTAGGCAACTGCAAAATCTTAAACATAAATCAATGATAGTTAGGGAGTAAACTGAGGAATTTTATAAGGTGAATATTAGATCAGGTCATATAGGGGATACCCCTGAGAAAGTTGGCAGGTATGTAAATAGTCTAAGGTTTGATATATAAGATGAACTAAGTTTGTTTTCATTAAGATCTATTGAAGAAGCATATCAAGTTGCTTTGAAGGCCGCGGAGAAGCTAATGAGGAGGCAGAGTCATAAAGCAAAGGTAAGAGGCTCTGGAGGAAAGGAACAACAGTAGAAAAATGAAGCTAGTAGTTCAAACTAGCAAGTACAACCTGACAGAAACAATGAGAACAAAGGTGGAAAGAATGCTTCAAGAGGAAGAGGAAGAGGAAGAGGTGGACCAGTGAGGTGTTACACATGTGGACAGCTAGGTCACATGTCATGGGACTGCCTAGAAAATGTTTCCAGACAGAGAGGAGCACAAGTAGTGCAAGCTAAAACTGAAGCTCCAAAGGAATTAGAGGTGGCTGATAATTACCCTAAACAAGGTGAAGCCTTGTTGATGAGGAAAGTAATTGAGGAGTCAGCCCAAAGGAGGAGCCTGTTCAAGACAGTTTGTAAAGTTGAAGGTAAGTGTTGTAAACTAATTGTTGATAGTGGTAGTATTGATAATTTGGTGTCTACAGAGATGGCAGAAAAATTAAAGTTGAGGAAGATGGTACATCCAAAACCCTACAGGGTTGCATGGTTACATAAAGGTCATCAAGTCCTTGTGAGAGAACAATGGCAGGTAAAGTTTCAGATTGGAAGCTATCAGGATGAGGTAAGGTGTGACATTATTGAGATGGATGCTTGTCATTTTTTATTAGGTAGACCTTGGCAGTTTGAGAGGGAAGCAGTGCATGAAGGCAAGAGGAATGTTTATTCCTTTGAAATGAATGGGAAGAAGCATAGTCTTCATCCATTCAAGGGTAAGCAAGAAGAGGCTAATTGATGATGACTGATAAAATAATGGTGAGTGATCAGAAAGTTGAAGCAAAGATAGTAGTAAATTTGTAAGTAAATGATTATGAGGCTGAAGTGACTAATATGGTGTGCAGTGATTGGTTGAAAGATAGAACAGATCAGCAAGAAATGTCCAGTGAGCATTGCATCAATGGAGGAAGCACAGTATGAAGTCAGAAAAGATGATGGAAAGTTTATGGTTAAAGAAGTCACTAAGGATAGTGATGTGATAGAGGCAAGCAGAAGGGAAGAAGGCCAAAGAATTCATACACAGAGCTCTTGAATGGCATACATTATTATGTTAATGAACTTTCTATTTGTTTTTGTAACAAGGAGAATGAATTGTTTATATGAAGATAAAAGAGAGCCTGTTAACAATTTGTTTGTAGGTCAAGGGAAAGGGAATTTTGAATGTTCAAAGAAGTTTGAACACGTATTGGAAGAACTGAAGGACCTATTGCAGATATAGTGCTGGAAAACATGGCTGAAGGGACTGTTAAAAATGAGAACAATGCCTAGGTTTATATCTTGGGTATCTGCTACAATCCTACAGAAAAACAGCAGGAAGGGAGCTCATGGACAGGAGCCCATGAAGGGTTTCAAGCTGGGAGTCTGATGTAGGAGCATCATGGCATGCCAGCAATGTGATGACTTGGTCACATGTTGTGGTATATTTTGGTTTGTTTAGTTTTATTGATTCATAGTTTGTTAGCGCCGCTAGGAAGGAGTGGGGATCATGACTCCCTGCGTGGAGATCAAGCCGCTGATTTTTTGTTTGAGACAAAGACGTTTTCATGATGCTTTGTAGTTGTTTGTTTTCAGTGGCAGGACCACTCAGTGTGGGAGGTCATAGTTTAGCTTAAATAGGAGGATTAGAGGAGTATGAGGGGTTCTGCTCTTAAGTATTCGAATTAGGAATTCGCAGAGAGACAGACAGACCTGCGTTTGGTTTCGCTTGTAAATATTTTAAGACTAAAGAATAGATCTGGGTTGTGTGTTTATGTGCTTGCTTAATAGAAGATTATTTGTGTGTTATACAATGTTATTAGCCTAGATGCATTTACTGATTTGAGTTGTGTATTCGGGAGGAGCCGACTTCGGTGATTTTTTGAATATCTATGTATTTCTATAAAATCATTGACTCACGCATGAATTTGTTACTTGAATAGTCGAATGGGGTTATAGATGCATGCATAGAGGGATAGGATAATTAATCTTAGGGATTGCAGGTTGGATTGATTGACTCCATGATCAATCGGTGTAGTACGCACATTTTCTTCCTTAACAAGTTTTTTCAGAGAATGGACGGTGGGGATTGAGTCCGCATATGAATATCTAACAGTCCATGAGGGATCCGCAACGGCAGTTGCAAGGCAATAACAGATCCACAAATATCTATGAGATCCACATCCAAGCATAAATCGACGGTTGTGGAGAAGGCCACAAAGATCTGACAGTTGAAGGAATTGCGGGAGATGAGAGGAAACTTCGGAGAGTTAGTTGGACATCCCGAAACCCACTTGCGAGAAGGAAGTTTCAGAGCCAAAGTTGCGGCGAGGAAAGTACAGAGAGTTAGTTGTCCATCCCGAAACCTGCTTGCGGGAAGGAAGTTTCAGAGCCAAAGTTGAGGAGAGGCAACTTCAGAGGGTTAGTTGGTCTTCCCAAAACCCGATTGCGGAAGAGTTGTTGCAAAGGTCGATTTTCGGGAAGGCAAATTTAGTGCAGAATTTGGGCAAGGGCCAAATTTGGCGGTCCTGCTAAGTATAGGAGCCCCAAATCCTAGAGGTGCTGGTAGGGTTGACTGTGGTTGATCCAGCATGCACCAATATTTCTAAGCATCCCAAGGAGATATAGCAACTATTGAGTAAGTATGAGAAGGTTTTTGGAGACCTTATCCTTGGAAGACCACCAGATAGAGGGGTGGAAATATCATTCAGTTAGAGATAGGAACACAACCTATCAAAATGTAACCCTATATACACCCCAAAAGGATTCAAGATGAGATTGAAAATGCCATTAAAGAACTCTTAGAGTTGGGTCTCATAAGGCCTAGTTCTAGCCATTTGTTGCTTCAGTTGTTATGGTAAAAAAGAAAGATGGAACCTTGAGAATGTGCATTGATTTCAGAGAATTAAACAAGAAGACTGTAAAGAATAGACACCCCATCCCAAGGATTGATGAGCTCATGGATGAGATCCATGGGCCAAGTTCTTCTCAAATATTGACCTTAGATATGGTTATCATCAAACTTGAATGAGAGAAGAAGACATACCAAAGACTGCTTTCAGATTCCACTATGGTCACTTTGGGTTTGTTGCCATGCCCTTTGGCTTGAAAAATGCACCTGGCACATTCCAATCAAGCATGAATAATATCTTCCACAAGCAACTTCGTAATTTTGTACTAGTTTTCTTTGATGACATTATTATTTACAATAAAACTTGGAAAGAACATTTGCATCATCTAGAAGAGGTATTAAAAATTTTGCATGATCAATCTTTGTTTGCTAAGCTGTCAAAATGTGAGTTTTGTTTGACAGAGCTCTTGTATCTTGGACACATCATTGGTCAAGACGGCGTGAAGGTGGATATGGAAAAAATAAGAGCCATTTTAGAGTGGTCTCGTCCCAAAAGTATCACTAAATTAAGAGGGTTCATTGGAATTTGCACCTACTATAGAAAGTTTGTGAAGGGGTTCTCCCAACTCACTTCGTCTCTCATTCATTTGACAAAGAAAGATGATTTCCAATGGCATGAAGGGGCTGAAAAATATTTCCAAAGAATGAAGCAGGTAATGAGCAGTTGTCCTATTCTATCCTTGCATGGTTTCCCTAAGCAATTTGTCTTGGAATGTGATGCATTAAGAGAAGGCATTGGACCAGTCCTAAAACAAGGACAAAACCCAATAGATTTTGATATTAGGAAGCTATATCCACATGATAAGCTTTACTCCAATTATGATAAATAAATGTTATCTATCATGTATGCTTTGGTCAAGTTTAGACAATACTTGGTGGAAAACAAATTTGTGGTCAAAACTGACCATAACAGCTTGAGGTACTTCCTCACTCAAAAGGATATAAATGAAAGGAAACAAAAGTGGGTGAGTAAGATTCAAGCATTTGAATTTGATATTGAATATGTGAAGGGAAAAAATAATGTGGTAGTTGATGCCTTATCTAGAAGACCTTATATTTCTCTACCGGATGTAGCATAAAATTGGAAAGCCACATTAGAAGTAGAGTATGCCAAGGGTAAATTTTCTTATGAACTTTTTGATGGGACTAACCATGATAATAGGTATAAGGTGTTGAAAGGAATCATCTACTACAAATATAGAATCTAGTTGGTCCCTAATTCGATATTGAAGGAGGAAATTTTAAAGAAATCTCAAGATTCTCCTCTAGCAAGTCACCCTGGTTTCTTCTAAACATGCAGAATGTTGAGGGAGAGATTCTCATGGAAAGGGATGAATTACGATGTTATGAAGAATGTTAATGAATTCCCTGCATGTCAGCAAAATAAAGTGGAGCACACTCATCCAGCTGGTCTCTTACATCCCCTTCCTATTCCAATACAAAAATGGGAGAGCATTTCTATGGACTTCATCACTAATTTTCCCAAAGTATTTGGTAAGGATGGCATATATATGGTGGTGGATAGACTCACTAAATTTGCTCACTTATTTGTTGTTACTACCACTTTCACTGTTGCACAAGTGGCTGAATTTTTTTTTTTTAAGTTTTCAAATTGCATGGAGTTCCTAAGAGCATTGTTAGTGACAGAGATAGCAGATGTTTGAGTGCATTTTCGCAAGAACTCTTCAAAATGGTGGGAAAAATTTGACACCTAGTACAAGTTATCATCCCCAAACTGATGACCAAACAGAGAGGGTGAATCAATGGTTGTAAGGCTACTTAAGGAACTATGTTAGTGGGCAACAAAAAGCATGGATAAAATGGTTGCATTTGGGTGAGTTTTGTTACAATACTACTTTCCATATGTCCATTGGAATGTCTCCTTTTAAAGAAATTTATGGTTATGATGCATCCACTTTTATTGACCACATCTTTTGTGACAGTATAGCTCCAAATGCTAAGTATTGGATAAGTCAAGAAATTTTGAAAGTTTTGAGAGATAACTTGCAGGTTGCTCAAAATCAACAGAAACAATATGCAGATCAGCATAGAATGGAGAGACAATTCAAAGTGAATGACTTGGTGTATTTGAGGTTACATCCCTAAAAACAAACCACCATAAAAGGTAAAGGTTCAAAAAATCTCAAACCAATATTTTATGGTCCTTACAAGGTGATTCAAAAAGTTGGAGAAGTGGCCTATCAATTGGAGCTTCCCATGGGAAGAAAAATTCATAATGTATTTCATGTTTCTTGTCTAAATAAGTTTATAAGGAAACACATGTCAGTTTCATATACTTTACCACCTTTTGATGATGAAGGACAACTTGTTCTCATTCCAAACAAAATCTTGAGAACAAGGGAGAGAAGGCTACGAAGCATAACAATAAAAGAATATTTGGTACAATCGAAGGATTTTCCTAGTGAGGAGGCCACTTGGTAAGATGAGCAAATTTTGCAGTAACAAAACTTGGAATTTCTTTAGGACAAACAATATTGGGTGGGGAGGGTTGTCATGTCCCCATTCCAATAGGTCTACTAGTTGACAATGTTTCACTCACCTACTAGTTCCCTAGGTTGGGGAGGAGGCATTAAATATTGCAATAAGGGAGCTATGGGACCCAAGAGAACCTTAGTTTATCATTTAGATGTTAATTTGGGTCATACAAATAATAAATATGGAGAAAATAAAGTGGCATTGCTTCATAAGTAAATTTGGAGGTCCATGGGGGCCTTGGGTGGCAAGATTCCTCCTTACACATGTCATGAGTTAACACCAAATTCGAAATTATGAGTGATGAAATGTTATTGGAAGGTGAGGAGTCATCAAATGGCATACTATGAGCCTAAGCATTCGAATGGGTGAGGAGGAATAACTCCCCATAGAAGAGGAAGAGTCTAGGAAGAAACTAGGTGCCATGTGGAGCTAGATTCCCTGCGCTTTATGACAACAATGATGGAAGATTCTATGAAAAGTCAGACCTGATTGTAGAACTATGACGACCTTACATGTCAGGGCTAAAAATAGCCTCTAAGAGGGCTCACTTAGGACTAGGTGGCAGCCATTCGAATTGGGTGGAAGATGAAGGGTTGAAGAGAAGGCCAAGTGGCATGGAGGTTACTAAACATCAAGGATGAGGTGGAGGAAGCCTATGGGAATGAATTTGACCTTGGAGGACCTTAGAAGGGTTAAAAAAATATTTCATGAGGAATGGAAATGGATTTTGATCATTTGTGAATTTTCCTTTGGAATTTGGAGAGCATTATATTGTCCATTGCACTATGAGTGCACACTTACCCTGCTAGTAAACCAATTTTCAGAGAGTGAGGTTCTCATCCAAGTTGGCCATGGGAGAGGCCATTTAGACCTCCCATTGGGAGCTTCATGGAGCTTTCTACTTCATATAGGAGGTTGCTACTATTCGTGACCCGTCTCCCATCCCATTCTCTCAAATTCCACTTCTATATTTCCATATTTTTCTATGAAGGCACACTTGTGTGAATGGTGGTTGCACCCCATTGAGTGTTAGAGGTTTTGTGGTCAAGGGGAGACTGTTGGAGGATTTGCAGTCATATGGAAAACTGATCATAGTGTGATATGGTTGTCATTGATGACAACATAGTTCCAAGCATGATCCAGATAAACAGAGGACTCAAAAGAATCCATCGTTGATGAGCAGAGGATGATCAAAGGACTCAGAAGAATCCATGATGTGTGCAGAGATCCGACGGTCAAGAGTGATCCTGCATAAGAAATCAACGGTCAAGAACAAATCTGCAAAGTCTAAAAGGTAATCGAATGAACAAATTCGATGCTTAGGAGTGAACTCGCACAAGAAATCGACGACGTGGAAGGAGTGTAGCAGTATAGGAGCAGAAAGGCAGAATTCCAAAAGTTTGAGAATAAGAAAAGTTAGATTTCTATTTTCTGAAGTCGGAAAGCGGGAGAATAGGAAAGGACTAATTCTAGAAGTTGGGTTTTCCGATCCCGAAGTCCGGAAGTCGAAAGTGCGTAAGTGCGGAAGTCAAAAAGCGGGAGAATAGGAAAGGACTAATTCTAGAAGTTGGGTTTTCCGATCCCAAAGTGCGGAAGTACGGAAGTCAAAAAGCAGGAGAACAGGAAAGGACTAATGCTTGAAATTGGGTTTTTTCGATCCTAAAGTCCGGAAGCCAGAATTGAGGAAAGTGGAAGTCGGAAACGGAAATTCTAGAAGCAGGTGTTTCATTTCATATCAGCGGCCAGTAGAGAGGCCGCACGAAATCATTGACGTGAAAGGAGCCATGCGAAAAAGGATGGCCGGAAGGAGAAAAGAGGAAATTGTAGAATGATATCTGGAAAAATCAACATATCCGATATCCGATTGTCTTATCAGATCAACAGTCACATTGAGCTCGAAGAAGATCGATGGTGTGGAACCTGTACTGCAGAACCAGGAGTGCGAAAACTCTGTTTTTGTTGCAAAAATGACAAGTGTGAAAGAATCCAAATGACGAAAATGCAATGCAGAAACTCATGATTGCTGGCCGATTGGACTCCTTGTCTATCTTAAGGCATCGAATAGTTTGATTAGTTATGGAAATGGATCGTCAAGAATACGAACAGGTAAAGGGTTTACATATTGACATTTGTAAATGGATGTGCGTGATGAAGGAAGTGATGTGCTCTCTGCAGACAGGGAACTGGTGCTTGGATCGTCGTCAAAGTGGAGATTGCAAAATGTCAAAGGAATTTGAGCTCTTTCAAGAAAATCCAGAACAAAGTTGATGAGGGGAACCAAGATGCATAAGCAATTCAGGAGCAGATCTGTACAAAGTTGGTTTGAATTGTTATATATATTTTTCTAAATATTGTACTGTACATGTTTTAAATATGAGAAAACATGTTGTCTTCTCTGTACAAGTTGAAGCCTGTACAAATGGAAGTTGATGCTTTCACTTAGTTGTAGCCGGAGAATGTTATTTTAGTGGGTGCTTGAAAAAACATGAGTGTCGGTGCTCTCTATAAGAAGGATTTTGTAAAACAGAGGTTGCAACCTCTTTTGAGTAGGTGCTCAAATAAAAATGAATGTTTGTTTGTCTCTATCATGCATGTGTAATTGATAATCTTCATCTCTTTTGTTATACTTGCTGCATTATCATAACTATAAGTCTGTAATCAGTAATAAGGGTTTAAATTTTGAAAAATGGTTTAATCTTTGAAAATAACTTATTCACCCCCCCTCCCCCCTCTTAGTTATTTGAGTAATTTCAACAATTGGTATCAGAGCAGGTTCATTTTGTCTAAAGGTAGATCTGAATGCTTAAACATGACAAGTTATGAGGGACGTCATCCAATAAGGTTCCTATGTTTGATGGAACAAACTTTTCCTTTTGGAAGGTTAGAATGAGAACCTATATAATGTCCTTGGGAGCTAATGTGTGGGATGTAGTAGAGACTGGATATGTAAAGCCAGTTGTGTTGGCCTCCAGAGATGACACGCTGGAATTTAGTTTCAATGCAAAGGCAATGAACAATATTCTGAGTGGTCTTCCAGAGGCTGAGTTTGTTAAAGTAATGCATCTTGATTCAACGAAAGAAATGTGGGATAAGCTTGTAAACAGTTATGAAGGAAATGAAAAAGTAAAGGACGCCAAACAACAAACATATAGACTAAAATTTGAACAACTAAAAATGAATGAGGATGAGATAGTCAGTAAATATTTCCTAAGAATAGAAGAGACTGTGAATGCCATGAAGGGTCTTGGTGAAAAGTTTGACGAAGATTTCCTAGTTTAGAAAATTTTAAGATCTCTGCCTGAGAGATTTAATCCCAAGGTCTCAACAATATAAGAATTGAGTGATCTAAAAACTTTGCCCATTGACCAACTCCTAGGTATTTTGATAGCCTATGAAATGAGGATTGGTAAAGACAAATCCACCACTTGAGAAGCTTCTTTTAAAGCAGATAAACATACTGATTCTAAAATGGATGTGGCTGAGGCAAAATTTGTAAGGAGGCTGAAGAAAGGTTCAAGTAAATACAAAGGAAAGATGTCATTTAAATGTTTTAAATGTGGTAAAATAGGTAATTTTGCTTCCAAATGTCCCCTCAAGCACAAGAGGTAGACCTCTGAAGATGATGAAATTGATTCATTCAATAAATATGGTAAAGAGGCTAAACATAAAAAGAAAAGCATGTGTGTAAATGATGTCGACTCTTCAGAAGAAACAAACAATGATTCGTCTAGTGAAGATGAAGTGAACAACTTTATGCTTATGACCATAGATGATATTGGCAATATAGAAAGTGACCCAAATGAGGAAGAAGCCATGGTGGACATGGAAGGGGAACTAATTAGTGCTTTGGAGGAAATTGACAGGCTCATATTAAAGAAAAGAAAACAAAAACAGTTACCGGTGCGGTATGAAAGAATGGCAAAAAATCAAGTGAAGACATTGCCCTGATAAAATTGGGACTAGAAGAAGCAAAAAAGATAGAAGAGCTTCTTAAACAACAATTAACAGAAGGGAAAAAGAGATGTGAAGATTTGGAAGCAAAAGTAGTGGCAGCTAGGAAAGAGTTGAAGAACTTTCAAGCTCTATACCACCAGAATCTTACCAGTATTAAGGCTTCATAGGAATTGAACAGCATTCTCGGCAAGCAAAGGTCCCCATGGGTAAAAACAGGTCATGGCTACGAAGAAGGTTCATGCAGCAAGCAGTCAGAATGTGAATGTACTATGCAAACAAAAGGAAATGAGGGAAGTACAAGAATTAGAAATTTAGATCAGAATTATCAACCAAGGAATGTTCAGAAACATAGTCAACAAAAGGAAAGACCTCCAAGATTAAGGTACCAAATTTTTTTCTATGGTTACTGTTATTGTTGCTCTAATTTTGGTCACAGAGCTGCAAACTATGCATTTAATGTTAGAAACACACAATCAAGGAACATTTGAGGGCTACAATATAGAACAAGACAGTCAACAAGCAAACAAGAACTGCATACAACTCAAAGAATAACTCATGATAGAAATAACAATCCTTTTGATTTACTGTACAATGATCCAGAGTGTTATGTGTGTCATAACTTTGGACACAAGGCTTCAAACTATCATCTGAAGGATTACAAAATAGACCCAAGATTGAATTACTCTACTAGAAGTAATATAGTTTGGAAGAAGAAAGAAGATAACAAATGTGGCTTAGTCCTTTCTGTTCAGAAGCAAAAAGGCCCCTGGTACATTGACAGTGGATGTTCCAAACATATGAGTGGCGAAAAAAGTAAATACCTGTCTCTAAGTGAAAATAAATTAGGAAATGTAACTTTTGGAAATGATGCTCCTTGGAAGATCAAAGGAAAAGGAATGGTCAAGTTGAGTAATGGCAAAGGGAAATCCCAAGATGTGTTGTTTGTAGATGGACTAAAACATAATCTTCTTAGTGTCAGTCAGGTTTGTGACAAAGGATGGGAAGTTGTTTTCACTTCTAAAGAGTGCACAATAAAGTCTGTACCCTCAGGACTGTTAGTTGCAAAAGGTATACGAACTCAAAACAATCTCTATGTCTTGAAAGAAGAACAAGAAGAATGTCATATAAGCAAGTATGATGAAAGTTGGCTTTGGTATACGAGACTTGGGACATATAAGATTTGATCATATAATCAAACTTGTGAACAATGGGGCAGTAAGAGATCCTCCAAAGATATCAAAGTGATATGACTCTGTTTGTAAACCTTGTCAAATGGGAAAACCGACTCGCACATAGTTTAAATCCAAGAACTTCACATCAACAAACAAACCACTTTAGTTAGTACATATGGATCTATGTGGACCATCAAGAAAAGATGGCACAATAGGAGAAAGATATTTTATGTTGGTCATTGATGATTATTCTATACTTACATGGGTTGCTTTTCTGAAAGAAAAATCTGAGGAACTTGAAAAGTTCAAAACTTTTAAGGCCTTGACTGAGAATCAAATAGGAAAAAGACTGAAGTCAGTAAGATCTGATAAAGGAGGAGAGTTCTGTTCAGGAGACTTCAAGGAGTTTTGTGATAAAAATGGAATTAAGATAGAATACACTATTCCAGGGACCCCACAGCAGAATGGAGTTGTTGAGAGACATAATAGGTCAGTACAATAGTTGACAAGATCAATGATGAATGAAACGAATATTTCTCAGACATACTGGGTAGAGGTAATTCACATAGTTGTTCATATTCTTAATAAAGCTCACCTAAGGATGAACACTGATAAGACTCCTTATGAACTATGGCTTGGAAGACCTGCTTCTATCAAACACTTTAAAGTCTTTGGAAGTAAGTGTTATATCAAAAATAATGATGAACATCTTGGGAAATATGATGATAGGGATGATGAAGATATCCTCTTAGGATATGCTGCAAACAGTAAAGGGTATACTTCTTATAATAAGAGGCTGCACAAATTGGTTGATTTTATTGACATCAAGATTGATGAAGGAATCCCTGTGAAAGACATCCAAATAAGCAGTGTTGAACCATATACAAAAGATACAGAAGATACAGTTGAAGTTAAAGAAAAACAGGTCCAAGAATCAGAACAAGAAGATTCAAAGTCAGATGATGAACATGCAAACACTTAAACAGATTCAAGGCAGTAGACAGAAGCAAAAGCACCTTCCAGAATAGTTCAGAAGAATCATCTTGAAAATTAGATAATTGGAGACAAGAATAAAGGATTTCATACAAGAAGAAAGTTGATCAAAGCTCCAGAACAATCTCAGATTTCTTTCCTATCTATGATGGAACCTAAGAATGAATATGCTAGTGAGGATGAAGATTGGGTTAAAGCCGTGAATGAAGAGCTTGATCAGATTGAGAAAAATAACACTTGGGAGTTGGTTCCTAGACTTTTAGATAAAAATGTAATAGGTTCCAAGTGGGTGTTTAAAAACAAGATGAATGAATAAGGACAAATTGTAAGGAATAAAGCTTGATTAGTTTGCAAAGGGTATGCCCAAGTTGAGGGACAAGACTTTGATGAAACTTTTGCACCAGTAGCACGATTGGAATCTGGAATCCATCAAAATGTTTCTTGCCTATGCCACTCATAAGAACTTCAAAGTATATCATATGTATGTTAAGTCAGCCTTTCTCAATGGAGACCTAAAAGAAGAATTCTATATAGAGCAACCTGAAGGGTTCCAGCTGACAGATAATCCTGACAATGTCTGCAAATTAAAGAAGGTTCTATATGGATTGAAACAAGCACCTAGAGCCTAGTATCATAGACTGGAAAAATATCTACAAGACAAAGGTTTCAAGAAAGGTAATGTGGACCTTAACTTGTATATCAAATCTGAAGGTGATAATCTATTAATAGTTTTGGTGTATGTGGATGACATTATATTTAGATGCACTAATGATTCTTCTGTGTAGTGATTTGCTAATGCCATGCAATCTGAGTTTGAGATGTCAATGATAGGAGAACTGTCATTCTTCCTTGGTCTTCGCATTATCCAGAGTTTTGAAGGTTTATTTCTCTCCTAAGAGAAATATTTGAAGGAGATGTTGAAGAAATTTCAAATGGAAGACTCATCACCTATCAGTACACCTATGGTTGTTTGGTGTAAACTTAGCAATGATGATCCCTCACCAGATGTTGATCAGAGAACATATCAGTTAATGATAGGAAGTCTCTTATACATCACAGTATCTCGTCCTGATATCATGCAAGCTGTGGCAATAGTAGGAAGATTTCAGTCGGCTCCTAAGCAACGTCATTTGGTGGCTGTGAAGAGGATATTCAAATATTTGAAGGGCATAATGACTTATGGTCTCTGGTATACCAGGAATCAAAATATTTAGTTAACTGCATATTCAAATGCTGATTGCGAAAACTATTTAGATGAAAGGAAGAGCACAAGTGGAGGTGCATTCTTCTTAGGTGATTCTTTAGTTGCATGGCTGAGTAAGAAGCAAGGCCCAATATCCTTATCCACTACAGAAGTTGAGTACATTGTTCCTACCACCTAATGTACACAAATTCTCTGGATGACTCAGACACTAGCAAACCTAGAGGTAAAATATGTTGACCCCGTTCCTCTCGATTGTGATAATACTAGCGCCATTAGTATGTCCAAAAATCCATTCCTTCATTCCAAGACCAAGCACATATCGATTAAGTATCACTTCTTAAGGGAGCACATTCCAAACATAGTATTTCAATTGAATTTTATCCCTTCTTCATAACAGACTACTGATATATTCACTAAACCTTTACCAAAGACATAGTTTGAGTACCTACGTCGGAAGCTAGGTATCATATCCTATTCCAAATCATTTGTTCACCTTGATAGGGGGAGCTATGCTATAGAGGATTCCTTGACATTGATGTAAAAGGGGTAGAAGTTGTTTGTTACAGATGATAAACAGATTGATTAATAGTACAACATGCTTCCAGAAGTTGAAGATTACCATCAATACCAAAGGGGAAGATTGTTGGAGGTTTTGCGGTCAGGGGGAGACTGTTGGAGGATTTGCGGTCATATGGAAAACTGATCAAAGTGTGATATGGTTGTCATTGATGGCAACATAGCTCCAATCACGATCCAGATAAACAGAGGACTCAGAAGAATCCTTGACCAATTAGTAGAGGACTCAAAAAAATCCATGACGTGTGCATAGATCTGACGGTCAGGAGTGATCCTGCACAAGAAATCAACAATCAAAGAAAAGTTTGAAAGAAAATCTATTGAAAAGATTTGACGGTCAAGAGTGATCTCGCACAAGAAATAAACGGTCAAGAGCAAATTTGCAAAGTCTGAAAGGTAATAAGATGAACAAATCTGACAGTCAGGAGTGAACTCACACAAGAAATTGACAGCGCAGAAGGAGTGTAGTAGAATGGGAGTGAAAATGTAGAAGTCCAAAAGTTTGAGAATAAGAAAAGTTAGATTTCCGATTTTTGAATTGGAAAGCGGGAGAACAAGAAAGGACTAATGCTGCAAGTTGGGTTTTCCGATCTTGAAGTCCGAAAGCCAAAAGTGTGGAAGTCAAAAAGTGGGAGAATAGGAAAGGACTAATGTTGGAAGTTGGATTTTCTGGTCCCGAAGTCCAAAAGTCGGAAGTGTGGAAGTTGAAAATCAAAAAGTGGGAGAATAGGAAAAGACTAATGCTGGAAGTTGGGTTTTTCCGATCCCAAAGTCCGGAAGTCAGAAGTGCAGAAAGCGGAAGTAGAAAAGCGTAAAGTCTAGAAGTAGGTGTTTGATTTCAAATCAACGACCAGTAGAGGGGCCGCACAAAATCGATGGCACGGAAGGAGTCATGCGGAAAAGGATGACCAGAAGGCGGAAAGTGGAAATCGTAGAATGATATCTAGAAAAATCAACATATCTGATATTCGATTTTTTTATCAGATCAACAGTCACAGAGAGCTCGAAGAAGATCGATGATGCGGAACCTGTACTGCGGAACCATAACTACAGAACCAGGAGCGCATAAACTCTCTTTTGTTGCAAAAATGACAAGTGCGGAAGAAGCCAAATGATGAAAAATGCATTACATAAACTCATGATTACTCAATGATTGGACTCCTTGTCTGTCTTAAGGCATTGAACGGTTTGATCAATTATGGAAATGGATTGTCAGGCATACGAATAGGTAAAGGGTTTACAGATTGACATTTATAAAAGGATGTGTGTGATGAAGGAAGTGGTGTGTTCTCTGTAGACAGGGAATTGGTGCTTGGATTGTAGTCGAAGTGGAGATTGCAGAATGATAGAGGACTCTGATATCTTTCAAGAATATCTAGAACATAGATGATGAGGGGAACCAAGATGCATAAGCAATTCAAGAGAAAATTTGTACATAGTTGTTTTGAATTGTTATATCTGTTTTTCTAAATATTGTACTGTACATGTTTTAAATCTAAGAAACAAGGGGGGTAGGGTGATGCTAGGAAAAAGATGTTGTCTTCTCTATACAAGTTGAAGCCTATACAAGTGGAAGTTAATTCTTTCAATTAGTTTTAGCTGGAGAATGTTATTTTAGTGGGTGCTTGAAAAAACATGAGGGTTGGTGCTCTCTACAAGAAGGATTTTTGTAAAACAAAGGTTGCAGACTCTTTTGAGTAGGCGCTCAAATAAAAATGAATGTTTGTCTATCTCTATCGTGCATGTGTAATTGATAATATTCATCTCTTATGTTATACTTGCTGCATTATCATAACTATAAGTCTGTAATCAGTAATAAGGGTTTAAATTTTGAAAATTGGTTTAAGCTTTGAAAATAATTGATTCACCCCCCCAGCTCTTAGTTATTTGAGTAATTTCAACATTGAGTTCAGTTGATGCCCAAGCATGGGTGAATCATTCATGGCTCTGTAATATGTCTCTAATCTTCTCTGTAAGGTGAAATCAGAAGAAATACATATGCAATGTCCACATGTCCAAGCTTTATTGTGACTAGTTTCCATGTGATGATTTTCCCTTTCAATGGAGATTGTATATATGATGTGTATTGCGACTTGGGTCAATATTATATGTTTTTAGTGAGCTATTGAAATGATTTAAATGGTATATATTCATATTTCTATGTTCTGAACCATTATATGCCCCATTTACGAGTCGAAGTTGATCTTTTATGTGTCATTTCCCTTAACAAATATCAATGAAATTATGCATTCGATTATGAAGCTTTAATCCCCGGTTGAAGAAATATTAAACACACCAAATGAAAATAAATGAAGTATAATTACATTCCCCATACTATTTTCTAAAATTTTGGAGGTTTGCATAGGAGTTGGAGAGCCATTTCTGCCCACACCCTAAGGGGAATTGCATCATAAATTGCTAGTAATTTTGCCCTTTTTTCCATCATGCCCAAATCGAGTTGCAGATGTTTATGACCTATCATAAAACTATCAGAGAGTCAATTGAAGACTCCTAATATTCCCCACGTCATTCCCTACCAAATTTGATACCCCCTCGAGCCATTCAAATCCCCCATAGTCAAAACTAGTCAAGACAAATTTTCCAAAATTCTGCCTTTGTTGGGAATTTCCGAATTGGGACATTACAGATTCTTTAAATAGTTTATCTATTTGCCTTTATCTGATAATTTTTTGTCAATATATTTCTTTTGATCCTTCTTCTTTTGAGATTCTTGATAGCATTGAATTGCAACATCTTGATGAATCAAAACTTGATCCTTGACTTGTAAGTCACAATACCTTGATTTTTCTTTCCCTAAAATTTGTATTTGTTCTAACAATTTATGGCTAAGGTTCTTCAACATGGAAACTTCTTCATCCTTTTTTGATAATTTATTTTGAAGCTCTTAATTGTCGTGTTCTAGTCTATGAAAGGCCTACCTCGTATCCTTTAGTTTTTTTTTATTTGTGACAATAATTTATCACTATGAGTTTTTATACATGTAATTTCCTCTTCTTTTTTCTTTCTAATAATTCACCTATAAAAGTTTTCTCAAACTCTTGATATTTTTCTCTTAATCCAGTTAATCTGTCCTCTAGTTCCTTAATATGTTGTTGCAATTGCGGAATATCTTGGTGTTCAATTAGAGTAGAGACTTTGCCACAATTGGGGTAAGTTTGGTGCGTAAGTTTAGTCTCCAATTTCCATTTATTTTCATCCACACAAGATGGACATTTCCACATTTTTTTTGTAGACTTCATTTTGGGTGTAGTGTGAGGGCAAGGTATTAAGGGAATGGTGAAGTTTTTTAAGGAATGGTTTTGGGGGTTTTAATTATTAAAAATAATAGTTATAATAATAATAATAATAATACTTATTATTAAAATAATAATTTTTTTTTCCAAGAAAAAAAAGCATAATTTCATTCATCTTTCGAGATCAAAATTACATTCTGTAGATTCACTCAACGTGAATTTCGTTGATCAAAAACTGATACCTGTATAGAGGCTGTAATGCCTTCAGTCAAATATTTTTAAGAGAGCATACGCAGATGCTTTTTTCAGAAAACAGATTCGGTCCATAGGACTCAAAAAAATACAAAAATATTTGCATATAGTCTAGAAACATGTAATATGCTGCAAACTGTCAGCTGTTCCATAACAATATATGAACAAGTCTATTATCATAGTATTTCTAGAAATGGCCGATGATAGTAATCCTGAGTTCTGCCTTCAAAAGTTTCTTTTATCATCCAATTACATGTTGCCATCCGGAGCCCTTCCTTGGAAGCTTTGTCCGCTTCCTTGTTATTTTCTCTGTATACATGCCGGCAGGAAAAAGAGTTGAAACGACTAAGAAGCAATCTGATAGAATGAAGAGTATGTGCTAATCTCATATGCCTGCATTCTTGAATCTGGTTGATCCAATTTATTACATTCATTGAATCGCCAAGAAAATTAAGGTCAATGCATCCTTTTTCTAAAGCAAAGATCAGCAGCAGCTTGAGGCTCATGAGTTCGGCGAAATTATTTGTGCCCTCCCCTAATCCCATAGACATGAAAAAAAAATGAGACTCTGCTAAGAACAGTACAACTCGTCCTCCACATATGTTATTTTGGGCAGCCCCGTCAAAATATGCCCACGGTGACGTTCTATCAATCTCCACTTCAAGAATCCTGCGTTCACGTGCCACTCTAATGTGTTTCGGATAGGCTTTATAGTAACCCATAGACGTAACACCAGCGATCGTCGGGATACTAGTGATGTCCTGAAAGATGGCCTTATTTCGTGCCATCCAAATCCCTCAGATGACCAGCAGAGGAAGAATTTTACGTTGTTTTGTGGTGTCCTCTGCCACCAGGAATCCCACGCGGCCCCAACTGAAGTCCCTTCCCACTGGCAAAGGAATCCGGTCAGTGTGGACACTTCTCTCCATACATTAATCGAAAAAGAACAGGTAAGGAACAAGTGATCGCTGGATTCCATCTCCATTTTACAAAGAACACACCAGCCTGGTCCCTGAAAGGATATCCTCTGCAGCACGTCCCAAGTAGGGACTTTATTATTTAATACACACCACATAAACAGCTTAGATTTTGCTGGACATCTAAGATGCCACAATGGCTTCCACCACCAGACTTCCTCCCTTTGCTCCAATCCAGCGCTAAGACAGAGATACCCAGCCTTCGGTGTATATACTCCCTCCGGATCAGCCTCCCATACCAGTGTATCTTCCTGTTCAGTAAGTAAGATATTCACCCGGTCCAGCTCCCTTAGGTAATGTTCCATAAAACCAGTCTCCCTTTCCCCCAGCCCAAGTGAAGTGGCCCTTCTCCAGTATTGAAACCACGGCTCATCAGGCCTTGGAACTGCTAGATGATTTAGAGAAGTGATCCCTCTTTGGCCTAGCGCATCAATAACATCATTAGGAAGGTGATGCTGTAGATTGATGCCCATCCAAGGATCTCTGCAAATCAAAACACTTTCCCCAATTCCCACATCCCAATCCAGGTTGGTTTCGATCAAATGAAATGATTTTACAATTGCTTTCCATATCACCGAACCCCCTGTATGAGATTTCCTGGGATTCCTGATCCAGTCTGTGATACTCTCACCAAAGAGGTATTTCTGTTTAATCACCCTAGTCCACAGACTATTAGTCTTCACCATCCTCCACCCTCCCTTAGCAGCCAGAGCTTTCGAAAATAAAAAGATGTCCTTAAGACCCCATCCACCAAGACCTTTTGGAACTACGATCCTTTTCCAACTAACCCATGGAGTAATCTGTTCTACCTTATTACCGCTCCATAGAAATCTGAAGCATACCTTCCTTATCCTCTAAAGAATCCCTTTCGAGAGCCATGATAAAGACATCCAAAACACCAGAATTGCCTCTAGAACCGCTTTGACTAAGACTAAGCATCCTGCTCTAGAAAGCCACTTGTGGCTCCAAACCATAAGACGCTTCTCTACCTTCCCTACTAGCCAGAACCAATCATGTTTCCGATACAAATTTGCTTTCAAAGAGAAACCAAGGTATTTTATCCCTTCCTCCAGGCCTGCTGTGTTGTAGGGAAAAAACCTCAAGAGTTCAGTCACCTCTTCTGGTCTTAACAGATGGGTAGTCAAAGAAGATTTGCCCATATTAATCTCCATACCAGTGGCCTTTGTAAAAAGGTCCAAGATCTCCTGTAGTACTCTCGACTCTCTTCTAGTGCCAGAGCAGAAAATCAGCACATCATCCACAAAGAGTAGGTGTGTTATATGTAAATGCGGAGCTAGCTGTATCCCAGAGAATCTTCCTTCAGCTTTAGCTGATCTAATAGCCCTGCTAAGGCCTTCGGCAACCAGCAAGAAAAGAAGCGGAGACAGCAGACAGCCTTGTCTAAGACCTCTCTCGGCATGAAAAAAGGGAGAGGCCGCTCCATTAATCAGAACAGAAAAAGAAACAGTAGTTATGCAAGACATAATCCATCTTATGAAATTGATGCAAAAACCTAGATGAGTAAGAAGCAACCTTAGATAAAGCCAGCTAACTTTGTCATATGACTTAGAAAGATCGATTTTGATAATAGCCCCCTTCAGCCTCTTGGTCTTTAAGCTATGAAGTCCTTCCTGAGCAACCCCTATTGCCTCATGGATCTGACGCCCTTCTAGAAAACCAAACTGTTCGGCAGAAATATGTTCTGAGAGTATAGCTTTCAGTATTAATGCTATAACTTTTGAAATAATCTTGTAGACACAGTTGCACAAGGAGATTGGTCTGAAATCGTTGAGGGAAAGGGCATTAACAGACTTTGGGATAAGGGCAATAAAAGTGGAGTTGAAACTAGCCGGGATCCAACCCGACGACCTTGAATCTTCTATTACCTGCAACAGATCCTTCCCCAGGATATCAAAGAGGTCCAGAAAGAAATCAATCGTCCAGCCATTTGGCCCTGGGCTTTTATCTTTCTGGAAACTGCCCATAACCTTCTTAAGTTCCTCTTCCGTCACTTCCTTCATAAGATCCCTGTTCCCCGCCTCATCCACAAAACGTGGAAACACCTGAGCTATTTTTATGACCTCTTCAATAGTGGCCTGTTGCGGGGCTTTGAACAAATGCTGAAAGTGATTCACCCCACATCTCGCCTTATCTTCAAAAGTAACATGGGTAGTTCCCACCTCGTCCTGCAGGGACCATATGGTGTTAGCCACCTTCCTACCTCTGGCATATGCATGAAAAAACTTAGTGTTGTCATCCCCACATTCCAGCCATATAGCTCTGCTTTTGAGTCTCAAAGTTTCCTCTCTTTCCAACAGTAAGGTATTGCGCCTACCCTACATCCTTGACAAGGCCTCCTTGGACTCTTGTGTTGTGATTCCACCACCTTCTCCTTCATAAATCAACAGAAGTTCAGCTTCTATTATTTTCAGCTCGGCATCTTCCCTGCTTCTCTTCGCAACTGCCCAGGCCTTGATAATCACCTTTAGCCTTTTAATATTATCAGCAAACTGCCTAGCAGCTGATCTATCATCAGCCCCCACAATAGGGATCCAGTGTGATAGAAAGAGTTCTTTGAAAGTCTCATCCTGTAGCCATAGTTTATTGAATTTTAAAGGGCTTGGGGGGTTGATGGGCCCCTTTTTTATTTCAAAAAATATAGGAAAATGGCCAGACTTTCCCCCGCTGCCCACCCATTGTCTAACTAAAAAAAAATTATCCACCAACTGTTCCGCTACCAGAAAGCGGTCTATCCTTTTAGCCACCCTGGCATCCCCACTTCGATTGTTACTCTAGGTTGGCTTGAGTTTAACAGGCTCAATATCCAACAGACCCTTCTCCACCAATTTCTGAACAAAGAAGCCCGCCAGAGAATCCACCTGGGCACGAGGACCCCAGACCTCATTATGGCCCAGCGAA
>LPNX011215501.1:6246-85702 GCA_001517045.1 Pseudotsuga menziesii | reverse complement strand
CACCATTCACCAAAGGATTTTGTAGCAGGGAGTCCCAAAAAGGGGCTCTGTTCAAATAAGGTCCATAGACATTAACCACCGTTAAAGAGATCCCCAATTCTTTAGAAAAAACCTTAACTCCTAGCACAGCCTCCATCCCCCAAGCATTTACCAGCTTCATGCAGTTCTTCTTCCATCCCACCGCCAGGCCCCCAGATCTACCTCTTGCATCCAGAGTCACAAAAGCCCAACCAGGTAACCAACTTGCCAGCCTCTTGTAGCACCGTTATGAAGGCTGATTTCTTAACAGGCCCAGCCAGACCCCAACAGTTGAAAGACAAAATTTTCATTATCGCCCTTTATTCCTGGCCTTCTCCGCTCTAAGGGCCTTTTCAATCGTTTGTTGTTTACCTTCCCGCAGATCCTCCTTAGCTCTGGACTGAGCCTTGAAAAGATTAGTCTTTCTAGCTCTCCCTCTTCGCACAGGCGAGGAAACTTTACCCAACCCAGTCGTAGTCTTTTTACTGGATCTTAGGAAGTAACCCAAATCCGTGGACTCTGAGGGGGAAGAGCAGTATGCCTCAGGGAGAGTTTCGGGGACATGTTCAAAAACATCGGTAGAAGGTTCTTCTATAGAAGGAATAGGATCAGAAACCAAAATAGTAGAAGCTACGGCTGGAAGAGTAACCACTCCCGGGGCGGCCACAGCTGGGAACAGAGGCAAGGGGAGAGGCAGAGAGGAACCAGTCTGACCTGATAAGGAGAGCTTCCTCAATCCTTCAATCCAATCATAACCAAGAAAAGATACATTATTCAAGAACAAGTTTACATTAGAGAAATTAGATAACGAGGGAAGACCCGGGCAAGTGTGATCCCCAGGAGTACCATCAGTAACCAGAACTGAGGCCATAGAAGGCTGGACTGATGGCCCGACGTCCACCACATGGCCTGTAAAGATTGAATCTTCACAAACCGGTGCACTGTTCAGTTCATCTACAGAGGTCTTTGTAGAAACAGAGGGCTCAATATTCTTCTCAGCTAGTTCCTCCCAGGAAGCCAAAGTACATTTCCTTCTGCTTCCACTAGCAGTGCGCACCTGCAAAGTGCATGACGAGACAGGGTGCCCATAAGCGTGCCAATGCCTGCATCGGAACGGAACGTTTTCATAATCCAGTAATTGAGGGATAATCGCCGGTCCCCAGTCCAGATTAATATTTTCAGCCAAACCCTCCCTGAGGTTTAAATTCACCAATATGCGAGCTACCTTCTTCTCATGAGTTTCTAAAAAGGAGAGATCCGCCTCCAAGAAGGATCCCAAAATATTTCCAATCCGCCTGAAATGGGACAGATCCCAGAAGTGTAGTGGGAGTGCTGGCAACCTCACCCAGATAGGAAGGACATCCACCCTTTCTTTGCTGGTGTCAAATAGAGGGTGCCAAGGTTTCAAAAGGACAGGTGAGTGATCGATATGCCAACTCTTATTCTGAATCCATCGAAGGTCCTCCTCCTTCGTCAAATTGATCGCGAACCAGCCCCTGTTCAGCATATCCACTACCGGAACATAACCAAGCTGAACACTCCAAGAGACCGCAGCCCAGTCCTGGACAGTCTTCTTAGCAAACTGCCTCCCCAATACCCTCCCTACCAGAGTGCAATTAGCCATCTGCAACACACCATCCCAAGCTAAATCTTCACCCACTGCATAGTTACGGACCTGCTTTGTTTTGACCCAATTCCTTCTGCGTCTCTTTGCACATCCACCTTCCACCGCTTGCCGTCCAACAAACTCCCCCAAAACCCCTTTACCACCAGCAATGGTGACCTGACAAGGGGATCAAAACCCTCTCTGCTCCGCTATACCCAACGGAGCCCGCCACTCTTCCTCCGTAATTTCTCCACTAGATCCCTTGCCCAGCAGAACCTGTCCAGCCTCCCCGTCTGCTTCCACCTGCTTAAACCCCTTTACAACCTCAAACCCGCCTTGAAAGTCTGAAGCCGGAAACCCTAGATTTCAGGGAAAGAAAGCACCTGCCTCCCGCCAACTCTGGCTTCCCAGAAAATCCTCAGGCAAATGTGAGAGGGAATCAACGTTGTATTCAACCGGCAACTGCTCTACCGGCGAGAACACGAGAAAGTCCGATGGAGATGTAACGTCTTCCAGCCTCAACGGCAAAAAACTGGCCAAATCATGTTCCTCCTGACCCAGTCTGGGGATGTCCACCCTTCGCTCCATCATCCCTCCACCTGGCACTTCCCAGATGTCAGAGCTCTCCAACCTGTCACTTGAATAATCAACTTCATCCAGATCCGCCATAGTTGCGAGTGAGGAAAACCGTGACAGTCATGAGGCCCTCACCTACTTGCGATCCACCTTGAATTGGGGCTGACTTGTGCATCTCATACTCCTTGAATCTAACTTATTTCATTTTTCTTTTAGAATAAGAGCATAACACACTAAACCAGAAACTCTAAGATGGTTGATTTTTGGTTTGAATCCATACCCTCAAGCGTTTGATTTGTTGTTGGAGGGACAATGCTTGATATGTGTTCTCCACATCTAGCTGAAATTATAAGTCATCAATCGTTGCATCGTCCATTGTAGTCTGTGGTATGCTCATTTTGCACATGTAGGATCATCTGTAGAGAGATGAAACTTTAGGTCTTGCATGATGGAGATTATAAGGCTGACAAAAAGACACGAGGAACTAGGGACGATTGTCCTCGGGGTAAAATCCCAAATCATCCATCCTAAAATAATAATATTATAATAATAATACTTATTATTGGAATAATAATATTATTGCTATATAGTTTTATGGAAAAATATTAAAATAATGATTATTATCAGAATAATAATAACTATATTTGTAATCAGGGGAGGCAGGTGCGGGCAGGATCATTTTCTATCCTAGCGGAAAAATAGTGAAAACCTTTGCTTGGGGTCTTGGAATCAAGACGAACAATGAGATAGAGTGGCTAGCACTTTACCGTGGCCTAGAATTGATTGATTGGGGATCTACCTTGAAATTACTAGTCTTTGGCGACTCCCGTCAAGTCATTCAAAAGATGCAATCGAGATACTCTAAAGGCTCCATCAGATGCAATTTTTGTATGATAGAATCATTCTCTTAAATCTACCCCCTCAAGTTTCGTTTCTTCACATACTCATGGAAAACAATGGTCAAGATGACAATCTAGCCAACATAGGTGCTTCAAGTTTCCAAGGCTCAATGGTTTATAATGGTCAAAACAAAGGTATTGTTTTTGTTCCCTAACCCACCTTCGATGAAGGGTTAGGATCCCCCCCTCGACCTCAAATGGCACGTTCCCTCCCAACATCAGGACTCATGGCAATTCTTTGGATAAGTGGCCTCCATCTTCGACTGACATTTACTCCTTGTCTTCTCCTTTAGTATGAGCTGACCCAGTTCTAACAGCTCGCACAAGCGCCATGGATCAGAATGATAAGTTTGAAGAAACCCCCCTTTCGCATCATTTCTATCTCGGCTCAAGCAAAGAAGACGATAATACCATGCTTCTACAAGGTTTGTTTGCAGGTGTCTCCTTTAGGGCGGGTCTTCTCCCAATGGTGAAAAAAAGATATGGAAGAAGGTCTTGCTAGTATAAAATCTAGGTAGGACGATACCAGGAAACACTTGTGCATGCTTTCAGACATTGTTGCGGTGGGAGTCAAGGATAATAGAGCAATGGCTTCTGACGTCAGGTACATGCCAAACCAAATAGGATGTCATGATTCTCGTATTGATGATCACAATAGAGACCTTAGAGAATTGATGGGAACGATGGACATCATCAAAGAAGAAGTGATGAAGCTAACAAGGATGAACCAATGCAGTCATTGTCAGGATTCTCTAGGTGATGAGGCTTGTCCCATGGAAGATGTTTCAGTTTCCAAGCCTGTAGGGTATTCAGGTAAAAATATGTAATCCCTCCAGTTTTTTCATGTTTTTCTGCATCTTTTTTAACCAACAGTTTGTCTGTATTTACTCTTATCATGTTACAGTAAATAGTAGGATCTATTTCAGGCGTTTCAGAAGGAAGCCAATTCCGTTGGCAGTTTTTGTTAAATCCCCTACCAATCCTCTCTTGCTTTCATAAACCTTCTTGCTTTGTAATGTACGGCTATGCACAACCCTTTTAATATATACCTCTACTTTTTTTGTTATAAAAAAACATTATTTGTAATATTTATCTATATTTTATATGGTAGGGAAATTCAGGGTTTTAAATATTAGATTAATAATTAATAATAATAATAATAATAATATAATTTTTTTTGTTATGATTGGGTGAAATTAGGGTTTTTGAACCTAATTGATGGTGGATGGGAGTATGGAGATGAGTAAGAATGGAAGCGCAAGTGTAGGGATGGGAGAGACTAAAACTATGTGTTGTTTTATAAAACCATGTCATGGTTTTATGACCGTGGTTGGCTACAATTGATGCTTATATATATTGTAGGCATGGAGGCATCATCATTAGTAGGGTAGAAATATAAAACATTGACTCTCCACCTCCCTATAAAGCCTCGCAAGGATACATAAAAAACTTTTTGGATAGAAGATAAAGAAGATATCGATCATAGCATTCACCCAATTGTTAACTATAGAAAGTACCCTATCTTTTAAGGACGATGACCAGGACATTTTTTTCAAACTTTATGCAAAATATTTATCATAGTTCTATACAAATACAATAAGAGAATGAAGGGGAACAATATGAACACTTTTCTCATACTTTGGAAGTTATCATCTCCTATGGAAACTAGAGAATCCTTAACCAAAATAGTTGAACCATTCCCTAAAAATAATTAAAAATTAGTTAAAATTTGAATTTTGTCCAAGAGAAACAATTATGGGAAATCCTCAAATAGAACAATACAACCTTTACTTGGGATTATAGAGACCTAAGAAGAAACCATCCTGATATCTGTATAAACCATATTTCATCAAGGATGATGCCCTACCCATTAGACAACCTTAGAGGAGGATGAACCCTACACATTGCCAAAGCTGAATTGCAAAAAAAATTAGACGTGGGATTTATCCACCCTATTTTTTATAGTCAATGGGTATCACCTTTAGTTATTATTCCAAAGAAAGGAGGCAAGTGGAGGATTTGTGTAGATTACAAATAGCTCGATAAGGCCACAATAAAATACCATTTTTCATTACCTTTCATTGACTAAGTGTTAGATGCTTTGTTTGGAAAAAAGTATTTTTCATTGTTAGATGGATTCACTAAATATAACCAAATATGGATTTATCCAGATGACTAAGATAAGGCAACTTTCACTTGTCCTTGGGGTGCATTTTCCTACAAGGTTCTTCCTTTCGGTTTATCTAATGCCCCTACAACCTTCTAAAGGGTTGTCTTAAGTACATCTGCAATTTTTTCCGCCGAGAAGGCACACTTCTACAACCCGGGTGGAGGGGAAGGGTCTGCATGTCCCATAAAAATAAAACAAAAATAAAACATGGAATCCAATAAGAAACAAGTGGAAGCATACAAGATAATAAACTAGATCTATATGAAATACCAAGGAGAAAAATAATAAACATGGTTACACAATGCTTATGGGAAAGGAAAACATGATTTCATTAACTTAATAAAGGGAAAAGTTACAACTGAAGAGCCTTGGTGTTGTGCTTCTTCCTACAATCCTTTTGCCTAAAACTTCAATCCTTTACCTCTCAACTCTAGAAATATTTCAACAACATGTGGGTGCTTTCTTGGTCCTCCCTTCAATCATGAGGGTGAGCTTGTATTTATAGGAAAAAAATGATCAAAGGAGTTGAGGATTATTTGGAGGAAGTTAAGGGGTCATCCCTAGGTATTAGGGGCTCGACTGCCACCTATTCTAGTTGGTTGGGATAAGCCTCCACAAGGGCTTTCTTCTAGAAAGCTATCAATGCTTTTTTTTTTTTAACGAGCGTCGACGCACCTTGTACACTAGAAAGTGGTGTCAAAAAGAGGCAGTGCTTCCTGTACAAAGATAAGAAGTGTCACCGACACTCTTTGTCCATGGGAAACTAGCGTCAGCCAAGTCTGACGTCCACTGTCAAAAGGCAGGGTGCGTCAATGTCACTATAATTAAACTTCTAGAGAGGCAAAACCTCTTCTATAGTCTTTTGGCACAAATACTTTAGGGATCTAAGCAAGTGCACTTGAAGATGACAATATTTTGGTGTAACACAAGGTATTCAATTAAATCCTACAAAGATTAAGGTCATTCATAGTGTACTGAGCCCTCAAAAGTGAAAAGATGTCTGAAGCTTCTTAGGTCGTGCATGCTGTTATAGAAGATTTATTAAGGATTTCAGTAAATTGGCCTCACCAATGTTTTCCTTGCTTACAAAAGATGTTGAATTCAATTGGACTGAAGAATGCCAAAAACCATTTGAATGCATTAAAGAAAAGCTCATAATAGCCCCTATTTTACAAGGGCCAAAATGGGATCTTCCCTTCCATTTACACTTAGACGCCTCTAATAAAGTCCTCAGAGCAGTCTTAGAACAACATGAAGAAAAATAACCATTTTCCATATACCATATCAACAAAAAATTAGTTGGACAAGAGTTGAATTATATAGTCATTGAGAGATTATTTTTAGTTGTTGTATACGCCATTAATAAATTCAAACATCATAATAGGCCATCTAGTCTCTATGCACACAAATCATGCAATAAACAAGTATTTGAGGAAAAAAACTAATGTCGATGGAAGATTTATTACATGGTTATTACTTTTACAATAATTTGATCTAAATATCATCATTAAACCTAGTAAACAAAATGATGTTAGAATGGTTTCTTTCGAGACTGACACGTATTGCTAATAAAGATCTTGTTGATGATGAGTTTCCGGATAAACACTTATTTTCCATTTCAGTCCAAACCCCATGGTATGTTGACCTGGAAAATACCTCACCACTAGAAAATTCCATCAATATTTTAGGTACAAAGAACACTGCAAAATCATAAGAACAAGTGCCAATTATTCATGGATAAATGGCTATTTGTTCAAACAAGGACCATATCATATCCTAATAAGATGTGTAAAGGAAAATGAAATACAAGGAATCCTTCATGCATGTCAAGATGAAACCTTTGGACGCCGTTATGTAGCAAAGAGAACAACTCAACAAATATTCCGAGCAATATATTATTGGCCAACATTAAACAAACATAAAGAGCATAATGTATCCCATTGTGATGAATGTCAAAGAATGAGTAGAATGAGTAGATCAACAAAGATAGATGAAACGACCCTACAAACTCAAGTCTCATATGAAACCATTTCACAAATGAGGCCTAGACTTTGTAGTTCCAATAAACCCCCTTTCTAATCAAAAGCACCATATATTGGTATGCACAGACTAATTGACAAAACTGATAGAAGTGAAATCCTTGAAGGCAACAAATGAGATAGAAGTGACAAAATTTCTACATGAACATATTTTTATCAATATTTGGGGTACCAAGGGAAGCGGTAATAGATCCCCAAATGATCTCAGATCTTATTGAAAACCTCATGAAAATAAACAAGATCGAAATAAATAGTCAACCACATACCGTTCGCAAGAAAATGGTTGGGCATAGGTAAGAGATAAGGAACTTGTAAGTATCCTCACAAATACAATTCAAGAAAAACAAGAAAGATTGGGCCAACAGGTTAATCGAGGTTGCTTGGGTATACACACCACTTGGTTTACCCCTATGAGCTAGTCTATGGAAAAAAGATCACGCTTCCCATAGAGTTTGAGCAAAAAACATTAAGGAAAACCTCTCAACTCAATCGAGATATGTCTATAACACAACAAGAAAGAATTCAATAGTTAAATGCCCCGGATGATTATATGCAACAAGCTTTATTTCATACAAAAGTAGTCCAACAACAGAGAAAGAAGTAACATGTGTGTGGGCCATTAATAGGTGTTGTGTTTTGGATTTTGTTTGGTTTTTATTCTCTTACACACATTTATCAAAATTCTTCAACATTGGAAGTCACTATTGCATTATGTGCAATGCTACATGTTGCTAGTTTTATGAACGATTTTTTTCATTCATTGCATGCCATCAACAAAAAATGGGCATGCGAGGAAGTGTAAGTTGTCCATGTCAATGTTGGTTGTAGTAGGACAAAGTAAAACTGAATCTACTTTCTCACAGGATCATATGTTATTAAGGTAGGCAATTGCTTTTGGTTTTGTAGGGATAGTTGGAAACACCAATGTATTTTCTACTCAATGAAGGGTAATAAACATTAAAACCTTTTTTCATAAAACCATTATTTCATTTGATGGGTTTCTTTGATATTTGGGTTTATAAGAAGGTTGTTGTTGAGATAATTCCAACAGTATTGTTGTTCAACTTGGCTACACAACCACCCTTAATTACGAGGACTAGAAAGATTTATGAATAGTGTAGCTCAATGAGATTTATACCTTGTGACTGATAATGTTCACCCCACAAAGTGGCATCGATGTTGTACCCTGGCATACCCTTCAAACTTATAGTTTTTTAGAGTTTTTGACCCATCTTGTTAGATGGAGGGGAAGTGGAGCTAACCATACTAATAATCTCAGGTTGTGGCTTTAATGTCACTAATCATTTTAAAGTTAAAGAAATTAAAAGGAATAGAAGGAACAACCTCCAAGAAAGATTGTGCTACTAGAGATAATGCATACTTGTCCCATGTGAATTGAACCATATGAAGCATCTACTAAATTGTTAAAGGTATATACATGTATATCTTCTCAACATTTTGGAAGTTGCACTCTTCTAGATGTAGGAAAGAGGAAGGGTCCCTAATTAGGTGAATATTGTGGTTGACAACTTCAATTTCAAGCATTTTAATAATGATCATAGAAGTTAGTGAGCAAGGGGAGGGGGTATCAAGGTATGCATGCAAGCAATGGGAGAAGGAGCATATCATACGTGGAATGACGAAGAAATTTGTAAGTGCATTTTCTAAGTTTGATCATATAGGATTGTTATGGTTATCCATACATGACATTAGGATTGTGTAGAGTGGAATCACAGTTTGGTGTTGGTGTACTCTGTTAGAGATAGAAATATGATATCATGGGCCGCTAATTTTGTTGTGTTGATAAGGAAAATTGCAATAATTTGGAGGAGTAGTTAGATCTTGATATAACCATCTAGCAACAAAACAATGTCATTGTCAATTAAGGACATTTCCATTATACACCAATGAAACTCTTGATAGAAAGGACATGAAATTGCAATAAAAGAGGCAAATGTAGGGAATCAAGAAATGGTATAATAAATGGAGGACGGGTATGAGTTCTCTCGTTATTACAAAAAAAGTACATATAAGGGAAAAAAAACATGCCTTGTTGTCGAAACTACTTAAAGTAAACAAGAGAGCATCCATCATACAAATGTAACTAATAATCACAAAAAATGGTCTCATAATGCAAGTGCCAAGCTAGATGGTTTGTAGGAATATCAGCTAGGGTTTTGCAATTAGGGTTTGGAAGTATGTATCATCATGTATGAAGATCTAAGGAGGCCACGATGGAGTACAAACTCCAACTTGTTGACTATTCAAAAGCTTTGTTTGATCTCGATATCATTGTCTCTTCCTCTGAATTTCAACCTATCACTAAACCCTTGGAAAAGATAATAGTGGAGAGTTGCTTTGATAAATCTGGCATGCCTCTAGTGCAAGATCCTATGAATATTAAAGGCTATCAAGGGGATAGTTTACAATTCTTCCCATTGGTGGACACGTCAAGGGGGGGGGGGGGGGCTTAAAAACACTGACCAAGCTTCTGAGGTTCATTCCTTTGTTGGTGCACCCACTCTTCAATAGGAGCTTGCCTCTGGTGATATAGAGTTGAAAGGTATTAAGGTTAGTGCAAGGTTTGTCCAATCTAATTCACTTATGGAGGAGCTAAAGGGTGGTGTGGACTCACCATTTGGGGAGACCTGAAAGAAGAAGAAACTGAGGGTGATTAAGTCAAGGGGGAAGGTATTTCTCTAGTTATTGGTGACGATATCCGAGTCAATCATATTGCACTCACAACGAAAAAAAAATTAGTTGGGAAATTTTTGGGCCATAGGGTCTCCATAGATTGTTTGAATGATTGGCTTCAGTGGGAGTGGGCACCACTATTGGGCTACATGTTTATTTTTCATCTTTTATCCAAAGGGTGGATAGGCTTCATTTTTAGGTCCAATGAGGGTGGCCTTACTATATTGAATGAAAGGTAGTTTCTTGATAGGTCTTACATGTTAATTAAACCATGGTTTCCTTGCTTCAATGCAAAGGACAAATTAATGAATTCCACCCATGTGTGGGTTAAGTTATCGAACTTGCCAATGGATATGTGGTTTGAGTGCTCCCTTAAGGTTATTGGTGATACCATCTATAAGTTCATTATTTTATATGATAGTTACAAATCTACTACTACTACATCTATTGCTCATATTTTGGTGGAATTAGATGTCAATTAAAGCCTTTACAAGTCGATTGAGTCAGTGGCAGCTGAGAAGACCCAAACTCAACTATTGGATTATGTAAATTTAATGTTTCACTATGTGTGGTGTCATGGGCACACCCTCAAGGATAGTGAGTAATCTTTTCAAAAGAAGTATTGGCTTAACAAAGGAGATAACCCTCCCATTTGTGGAGGTTTAAAGTATTTCCTTGAGATGATGACCTCCTATATGCATTCGAGCGAAGAGAAAGCTAGAGAGTCAGTTGAAAGGTTGGTTGATTCAGGGAAGCAACTAGAAGGGTCTTGTGAGGATATGAAGGACCTGCAAATTTGTGACATTTTCATCCCTCTAGTCCTTGAGGCTTACTCTTGTGAAGATACTTCTAGTGATAATCTTGTAATTTGGGGCTTCTTCAATTTCACACCTACATAACTTCAAAAATAGATCTCCTCTGGTAATAGAGTGCTCCACACTCAAGTTTGTTTATTAAAGTTTATTGTAGAAGTATTGGATTAACTTTTAGTTTGCTTAATGTATATGGATCATATGATGGAAACAATTTTTTTTGGGTGAAGTTACTTTCCTCTCAATGGTTTAAGGCTAAAAATATGGTAATCGGTGGCTATTTGATTCTCACCTTTAACATAGGGGAGATTTGGTGTTCCTATGCTCGTCATGATAGGCTAGTTGGTTTCTTCCTTGATTAGTTTGAGTTAGTTGAATGGGTTGACTTTGTGCCTTTAGAGTTGAAGCCCACCTACACTACCAATAGAACAAGGGAGGCTATTGTTTTCAAGCACTTGGATCAATTTTTGATCCACCATGCTTTGTTGGAGAATCTCATTAGCTATCAATTGTAGGGGATACTTCAAGATGCTTGGATCACTTCCCTATTTTGTTAGAGTTGGGACTCGGTGAAGAGAAGCACATGGATCTCTTAAAATATAACCCTTGTTGGTTTGCAAAGCCAAAGTATCCGAATTTGGTGAAATCTACATGGAAGAATTTTGACATTCACTTTGAATACCCAACTTGTATTCAATTTACAATTTCTTTAAGATCGGTCAAATAGAAAATAATCCCATGGGATGATGACGGATTTTGGGCTGGTGACAACTTTAGGGCTAGGAACTAACTTCTTAAGGAGGCAGAGCAGAGTCTTGATCTCTTATATCAATAATATTCTAATGGTTTATATACCGACGAGGCAATGTCTAGGATCACGATTATAGAACTTCGTAAAAATAAGTTGCTTTTGGCTATGGAGAAAGACCTGAGAATTAAGAGTTGGGCTGTTTGGTTGGGTTCTAGGGACCAAAATACTAAATTTTTTCATAAATTTGCAAACTTCAGGAAAAGTCAGAACGCTATTTGGGAGCTTCTTGACAGGGATGGCAATAAGGTTAGTGTGTTTTAAGGGTAGGAAAACCTTGGTGTACAAAAGTTTAAGTTTCATTTCCCTTATAAACCTCAGTTCATATTCAATTACACTAAGTAGGGTTTGGGTTAGCGGTTGCAAGTCTTCCCTCTTGGTCTCCTATTAAGTAGGGCCCTCTCAGTTGGCGATCATTTGAATCCATTTAACTATGGTGGATTGACACTAGTCTCTTGATTGGTTTATGTCTATCCTTCCATCACTTTTTTTTACTTGCTATGCTACAATCGTTTTGTTAGGGCAACCTCTTCATCTCACCTTTCTCCTGGTTATCTTTGCCTTAATAATCCTATCTCCGGGAAACCCCCCCTTGAGTTGGAGAAGAGCCAACTGAAAGTGTGAAAGGGATTGGTGTGGTGACATTGGCCTTTTCCTCTTGGTTCTCCTTGATTGGTTTGGTTCTTCAGGACTTTAATCACACATGCTACTTTGGGAGGTAACAAACCTTGATCTCAATCATTATACTACATGACGACCTTGTTCACAAGCACTAAAGCACAACATGATGGACCACTAGACCACAACATAATGGACTTTATAATCAATATTATCTCAGAGTTGCCCAATCTCATAACAAACTTCCCTCAAATGCTTGGAATTCCATCATATAAAAAAACAAAGTTTATAGTGATCCAAAACTTTGGTCAAAATTTTAATGATCTAAATCAAGTTGAAATTGAACAAAACTTTTAAAGACAATGCTCCACCATTCACAAATCTTGGATCATGGTAAAACTATATTCAAACCTAACGTTTCTATACCATTATTATCAAATTTGTGTTTTAAAAAAGGATTTTTTACTACAGAATTAGCAATGTTAAAATAGGAAAAAGTACCATGTTAATATGGGACACCTCCTCTCGAACAAGCCTAATAAGATTGGCAGGGCACTTGTTATAAATCTTTAAACTTGAGTATGCCTGATCTTATTTGTCATACGTAGTGTAGGAGCTAGCAGGTAATCTGCTTATTTGTAGTACGCAGGGTTCGAGGTTGCGACCTAGAAGGTAAGCTAACAGAGCGAGGGAGCAGATCGATCCCAGCAATGGTAAGTGTACATTCATTCATGCTCTGTAACTAGTATATGATAACCAGTGGGTTTCTTAGGGTTTTTGAACTTGGCCATTGACTGCAGGCTCCGAAGAGAGGGGTAAAGGCTCCTGTTGCTGCTAAGAAGAAGGTTAGTAGATCTAAGGCCTCAGTGTTTTTGGGTTCTTCTTTTGATTCCTTCTTATCCTTATCATTATTCAAAAAGGCTTCATGAAGTCTGAGTACATTTTACTCGCTTTTTCTGTATTGAAATTTGATTTTAGGGTTTGTATTGATTCGGGAGTGCATGGCAGGTGCCGAAGGTTGTTAATCCATTGTTTGAGAAGCGGCCGAAGCAGTTTGGAATAGGTGGTTCTCTGCCGCCAAAGAGGGATTTGCACAGATTTGTGAAATGGCCGAAGGTTGTCCGCATCCAGAGGCAGCGGAGGGTATTGAAGCAGCGTCTGAAGGTTCCTCCGGCTTTAAACCAATTCACCAAAACACTCGACAAGAATCTCGGTTAGTTCTCATCATTGAACAAACACTTCTTTTCTTTTGAATGTAGAGTAAAAGGAATGGGCTCTAATTAATGTTCCATCATTCTGCCTTTTCTCCTGAAGTATCGATGGGGACAAATTAGAGTTGGTACGGATATGTGTGATTGTGTATATGAGAATTTCAAGGGATCGAAACTTAGGTATGCAACGCGTTATGGAAGTTTAAGGGCGACAATATTTTTTTAATTAACGCGTCATGGAAATCTAAGGACTGGAGTCTTTTTTATTTTATTTTTAACAATAATATTATTGAAATAAAATGCTTCCCTTAACTATTAATACGAAAAAATAAAATGTATATTTGGCATTTTATAAGCAGGTTGCAAATGCAGCTACTAGCTCTAACTCAAACTAACATCAGGTGAATTTTAAAAAAAAATGCCCAACCTAATCAATTCCCCTGACGCAAAAAGTAAAAAACCAATGAACTTGTAATTGTCATGGAAAATGATAAAGGATTGTATTAAGCATGGAAAAGTTGTCTAAGCCTAATCAATGGTGAGTTGAGAACTATGGGAAAGATCTTTGCTCCAAAGCTCTCTCGTGAAGGAAAACACTACATTTGCCATCTTGAAGAGTAAAAGACGTCTTCATGAGAGAGGCTGTTGTAACCCCTCCACTGATGCGTTTTGCTTGTTGGCGCATTGTTAGACTTGTGTGGGGATATTGTGGAATCTCTAAGGGGAAAATTGCATTGGTTGATGGTTTACAAATCTTTTGCTTGTGCGTTTTTCTTCTTGGGTGTTGTTTTACTTGTTGTGGAGTTTGATAGTGCTTATTAAAGGGAAAACACATTGCTTCACTATTCAGGTAGTAGTGCCATTGCATCCGACAATTCAATTTCCTTCTACATGTGTTTTTTCCTCGTCAGTGGGGTCCAATGAAGTCTTAAAGGGGAAAGCACTTTGCTTCATTGCCCATGTAACAAATACAACCAATTTGGTGATGTGTTCCTCCAGTTTGGTCTCACCATATCATATATCCGATTCACAAGTCAAGATCCACTTTTGATCTCGACAACTGCAGAATGATCATGGTAGGCCACACGTTCTCAAAGTTATATGCCACCGTTCTCCATATGAAGCTTTCCAACGATCTTGAGCAGAGAAATCTTAGAGCCCGAGGCCAGGTAGGGTTCAAACCAGCACATCAGACTATCGACCACATTTTTACTCTCCGGGCCATGATTGAGGAGGCACACCACTGCTCCTTCAAAGTCTAATATTGCTTTGTAGACTTTCGGAAAGCCTTCGACTCAGTTTCGAGAGAAGATTTGTTGTAGCTGCTCAAAGACATCAACATCTCGACGACCCTGTTGACAACTGTTATGCGCCTTTATGAGTCCGTCGATGGTCGCCTTCACACAGCTCGAGGATTATCTGAGTTCAGTCGTAGCACCATTGGGGTGAAACAAGGTTGCCCACTATCTCCCACCTTGTTTGGAATCTACATAGATGAGTTGGAGGCCTTTCTCCATGAGCATATCGAGGACGCAAATGGGTGCCTCCTCCACCATGTTCGGATCTCTATTCTACTTTTTGCTGATGATGTAGTACTCTTATCTTCCTCCCTGGAAGGTCTGCAGAGACAGCTTGATGCCTTAGCCTTGTTTTGTGACCTTCAGAAGTTGACAGTGAATTTGAGCAAAACAAAGGTTATGATCTTTAATGGGGTGAAGAAAACCTCGGACTTTCGTTTCCTATTCAAAGGGGAGGAAATCGAGGTCACCAGTACTTATACTTACTTGGGAGTGCAGTTTTCACGTCCCCGCTTCAGTCTATGACTAGCTCTCTAGCCTCGAATCAACAAGGTGTACAAGTCCCTAGCCCTTCTTGAGAGACAGTATTTTCGCCATCTCTTCGAGGATATCTCATCCAAGATGAACTTGTTAGATACCTTGATTCGTCCCACTGTTTTATATGGATAGAAAATTTGGGGACCCTCTCTACTCGAGTTGGATTGGTCCTCGGTTGAGAGAGTCCAGATCCTTCTTCTTCGGCGTATCATCAGATGTAAGCAGGCAGTGCCGCAACACATCATCCTAGCTGAGTTTGGGGTCGATCCCTTCTGTCTTGAGACGGTCTTCAGATTGGTTTCCTTCTTGCATCAGATCCAGGGGTTTGTCGACTCGTTAAAAGGTTGGGACATGTACCCTTATCTAACCTATTGCTCTACTGAGACCATTGCTCGTGCTACACATTCAAGCAGAGCCAAATGTTGGCTCACAGGAGTCTCGAGCCTTCTTACATCAGTGGGGATCCAATAAGATTGTCTCCCCCCGTTTCGGTATTCTCAGGATGCCCTCGATCACCTTCTACCTACACGACAAGAGTTAAATACGATCATCATCAGAGAGGATGTTTACAAGCAGTACGTCTAGGTTACTTCGGTCAATCCTCTGGGAGGATTGCGCCTGAAGATGGCCTTTTATGCTGAACACTTCTTGGAGATCAGAGATAGGCTCATTGTCCGACCCTAGTACACGTTTCACCATTGGATGCATGCTCTTCGGATCCCTCTTGGACAACTCAGAGTAGGATCCCATAGACTCCGGGTAGAGACAGACCACCAGATTGATAGATCGGACAAGTTCTGCCAGCTATGTCATCTTGAGGAAGTGGAAACTGAGTCACACTTTATCTTCAGATGTCCTATATACTACGAGATCAAAGGATGCTTCCACTGCTTGTTTAGGGGGCCTCAAACTCTAGCCACCTTCTTCAGATACACCGATCACGACACATTATATTCAGGAGGTTCTCAGGCTTCGAGCGTAGGTCCTCCAACCCCCTACCAGACCAGATACCACACTGAGGATCACGACATTCTTCAGCGTGCTACCACCTTCCAAGGGCACCAAGAGATCTACTGACTTAGATATCGATCTTGACCCACGAGATCCCAGCGGCAGCTTCGTACCAGACCTTCCTCCGAGAGGTGCACAAGACCCTCCAGACCTCATTGACATCACTCTAGAGGACGCCTCGCGCCCACCAGCTCCTATTTGGGCCAGCAGACACTATTGCACTTCCCTCAATTTTCCTTTTTCAGCCTCGGATGTTAGGAGTACTAGACCTTACTCGGTCGGTTTGGCTCTCGGATCTTGTCCACCCGAGCTTCTTCGCCCCTATGCATGGTTGCGGTGTTGAGAGTGGGGCGAGATCTCTCCCATGCTTCAATCCAACTCGCTTTGTACACTTTTACTTCTTTTCTATCTTACTTCTTGTATTGTATTTGTTTTTAAGGGAGATCATTTGGTCCTCCCACATGCACGAACATCATTGTAACCGACAGTCTCATTGACCTACTTTGTGGTCATTAGTGGACATAAATAAAATTATCTTATCTTATCTTATATATCTTATCTCAATAGTCCCCAACAAAGTTCTAGAGGGTAGAATGCATCTCATATGATCTTGCTTCATCACTGTAATGGTCTCATCGGTGGGTTTTAGCCTTGGGGGCAAAACTCATCACTATTCACTTCAACTTGTTGCTACCCCTTCGTTGAGTGCATTTTCAACTATTACAAAGTGTTTAGAGGCCAAACACATTAATGGGAAAGTTAATGATATGTCTAGTTATTCATTGAAGTGAAAAGTTTTGCCTTGAGGATTTGAGAAGTAATTCACTGCACTATTAGAAATCATCAAATGGATTTATTTTGCGACGTGTAGGACTTGCTACAATGAAGGCATTTTCGAATGAAAATGCATCTTTATCCATGCTTTTGTCGGCCATTATATCTATTTTGCACACTCATAGGATATTAGGCTATGAGTTGGATCCTTTGCATAGGTTTTAGATATCCTTGTTCTCTTCTACAACAATGAATTGTCATCTCGGTGGTTTAGTTTAGTCCTTGCTAGTCCATTCCATCTCTATTCCTTTATAGGTGTTGTGTTGTTCTGCACATAAGTGTTTTGCAGACCTTGTGACTTCATTGGGAGTGCATGGCTAGGTAGGGTTAGCGCATTAATTCATACTTTGCTCTAGAGCTTCTTGGACAACATGATGTTTCCTAGATGTGTAATCAACATTATGTCTAGTATATGATCATCAAAGAAGTCATACAATGGATCAAATCCTTGAGTTGTGTACATCTCTTTTCTTGCTTAGACCATTTGCATCTTTATCTCCTTTGCATCAATGGATGTTTTGTTCCAAGAAACAACACAACATTTAGCAAGGTGGATACCTAGTAGTCAAAACAAACCTAACATCATGTCTCTTAATTGCTTGTATCTCCTTATTTTTTATTTGTTCCATGCTCTATATTCCCTTAACTATTGCTTTAGAGGGATACAACAAGCCTCTTTGTTCTCCTATCAGTTTTTTCAAGCTGAAAGCTTTATCTCACATTCAGTTAGTACATCAACCTAGTAAACAACTGATAAATGAAACAAATCTATTGGCTTGCCCTTTCACCACGTAGATCTCATTTTTGACTTTTTGCATGCTTGTCAACCATATTTATCAATTGTTGTAGCTAAACATCTTTCACAGTGACAAGCATGTTAATGCATTGATTAGACTTGAGCATCATCTCATGGCATCTCTCATACGAAGTGATCATTGAAATCAAATGATAGGTGCATTGATGGAAACCATGCATTAACAATTATCGTCAACAAGTAGTGTTTATCTCAGTTCATTGATAGGTACACCAATCATGTGTGATGAAACACTTAGTATATTGGGATTAATTGCTACTTATGTAACATAGACAAGTAAATCCATTGTTTTCGATGCAAGTTTATACTTTATATACACTTTGATGATTATTATGTATTTGATTTTTAAGCATGGGTACTCTTACTACTTCATGTATGCAATTGACATGCCATTGAAATAAACCATTCATGGATTGTCCATAGGTAAGCAAAGGAATGCATCACAATCAAGTAATTACAATATAAACAAATGCACTTCCAGAAGGTCTTCACGAGTAAGAGGATTTTGAAATCATGACATTCATGACATTATTCAAGTGAAGGTGACCCAAAGATCATTAAACCAAACCTAAACCTAAAGTAAAGATAAAATATCTATCAGTCAGAAACATTCAAATGCCATCCAAGTAATATAGTTAGTTAGGCAAATCAATCAAAGAAATTGTGATCATCTATTGGCATTGATAGCTCTAAAAGCTTAAGTTAGAAAGAAGGTAAGATGCAATTGGTAACTTAATTTTTTTTGGAGGGTCCTTAGCCCTTAGAGTCTGGGGTTTGTTGAGGGCCTCAACAAATGGAAACACGACAAAAAGAAGAATCTTTGATAAAAACAATTACGCAACAAACTAGAATTGAACCAATGTTAATTTCTCCTAACCCAACACACGAAAGTTAATTTTGAGTAAAATTGATTACTGAATACAAACATAGTTATTAACGAAACATTATAGCAGAAGGATAAACATGAAGTCATTCACACATTTGACACAATTGTTTACCTTGGAAAACCCTTGCGGGAAAAACCAACATTTAATGATTTAATTAATTTAAAATCTTGGGTTCCCTTTCTGGGATAATGGCCCACCGAGGAACAATACAAATCAACAAATAGCCTAGCCTCAAGATCTGTCCTTCGATCTTGCTAGTTGCTACTCCGTTGCTACTTCGTTGCTACATCTTGCTCCTTTCCTCTGACCCTGTCCTTGCACACTTGGATGAAATTCCTCCAACTAGTTAGTGAGATTCCACTCACTTTGTGTGGCTTCTATGCTTCCTCCTTTTCTTAGGCTTCCTTCAATAACATCTCAATGACCAAAAACCTAACCCTTAATCTCCAAAGTGATTGATGGATGAGATTAAATATCAAGCCTCATTTAAGATCAACGGTTGTGGCTTAATTTGAAGTTCACTTTTAGTCATTAGCCAACATTAAGTTAATTATTGTGCTTTTCTCAAGTTAGACTGAGGAAAGAGATACAAAAGTCACTTGCTCTCTCAAGCAAGTACCTAGAGAGGTAATCTAGATGATTCATGCATGTTAGACACTTAGCCTATGTAAGTACCTGTTCGAGCTACAATCATCAGCATTCAACTCCATTTGCTTTTAACGGAAGTCTAAGGATTGAAACATGAGTAGATTCACTGAAGGCCTTCCTTGCAAGGGAATTGATGATATTTTCGAGAATTAGCTTGACCAACTAAGCATGTGTCAAAGAAAAAAATTGCTTGGAACTTATTAACTACAACTTGAATTGATGTTTTAGGTTACAATCATGATTATAGAGCCTATTTAGAATTGGGGTGTGAAATGTTTTCAAAGGCATGGAATAGAGTACCCCTCAGGTGTTACTCCATTGTTCATGAGTGTCCATAGCCCAATGGAGTCACCATGACATCACAAACCTTTCTCAAGTGCTAGTTAGGTGCCCATAGCCTCGGTGCAAACTGTATGCATCACCCCGCAATAGATTTAAGCTCTTTTCCTTAGCTTCTCTTTGTAATATGTTGCTTAATGATTCATGTGTAGTAAGAAGTGGCCCTTTATTGGGTAGATGGGGCTGATCGCCTTTTATTGTGATTTATTTAAGATTATCCATTGCTTGGTATTCAAAGTATCCACTTTGGATTTTGGTGTTGGACTTTTGATCTTCACCTTTCACATGATTTGTTCATTTAGTGTGCATGCATAGATTCCTTTAGTAAGTTGTCTTGTTGATCAAGCTGAGGCTTTGGAATAGTCAAAGGGTTGGTTACTCGGAAAGCTTGAAGTCTTGCATTTACTACAACTGTCTCGTGACATCCATGATCTATAATCAATTCATTTTGCTACAATCTCATAATTGATAGCAAGCGATATCGAATATTTCAAGGTAGTACATCGATTTGACTAGCGTAGCTATACGTTAATTTTTGAAAAGATTGAAATTCTTGATAAGGAGCAATATGTTGATCCTCGTTGTTGAATTGAAGTTGGGCTGTTAACCCTAAGTTAATTTTGAAATTGGAATCAACTCCAATTTGTAAGGGTATCTTGCTTTTAGAGTGAGCTTCACTATTTTCAAAATTTGGTTTCGAGCTTGTTTAGGGCGCTTTTGCGTGAAAGTTCACTTTGTTTGCTAGATGGCTAGTGTAAGAGTTGCAATTGTCCCCATGAGCAAGATATCCATGCAAATCAGGGAAGTTGTCAACCATAAAAGCACATGGCCCTCCTTTTAGTGCCAAAATGTTGATGCGTATAGGTTTACCAAACAAAAGTGTCTACTTAGACCTTTCTCCATTAAAATGGCAAGCCCTTTGGTTATGGCTGTTAGTTTTGTACTTAGGGAAGTGTTCCCCTAGTGACTTTTGCCTTAGTCACTTAGAGAGGGGACATAAAGTGACCCTTGCATTAAATGACTTAAGTAAAAGCATTTAATTTGACTTTAGAGTATTAAAGTCACTTTTTGATAAATTTAAGTGGGTGAGTGAAATTAATATTTTAGAAATAAAATGAGCTTTTAATTTCAGCCCTTGATCTAATCTAATCTCCACCGTTAGATTAGACTCACCCTAGGGTTTTCTCAAAAAGGCATGGGAAAGGCATTTTGCCTCACTTTTGCAGATTGAAGTGAGAAGAGAGATTTGAGAAAAAAAGTTTCCTTTTCTGAGATAGAAAGGAAAAATTTGCAGCACGCAAATCGAGGAGAGGACAACAACAAATAGGGCACGGAAATCGAGGAGAGGACAACAACATTTATTGCTGGTCCGTACGGTACGATTTTCGAAGCAGCAGGCATGTTTTCCGAGGCAAATTTCTGGGCATGATTTTCAAGAATTTTTTTTTCCTAGGCACGGATTTCAAGGTTCGTACAGTTGGTTCGTATAGTTCGTCAGTACAGTCTGTACAATGGCATGGAAAACAAGGCAGAAATTTTCTCTTCCAAGTTGAGATAAGTTGGTCTGTAAATTTCTAAGTTTTGCTGTAAATTTCCTAATAATAAAATCTCTCTCTCTCTGACTGGTTTACCCCTGGTGGGTTTTTCCAGGGCCATTGGCCAAAAATACCAGTGTTTTGTGTGTTGAATGGCTTGCTGATATTTTATTTACTGTCACTGAAAAAGATTAGTTACAACAGTGTTTTAAGTCTGAAAATTTTTGTTTATTTCCAACACTTTTTTTCTGAGAATGTCATAAATAGAGATATAATTTTTACTTAAAACCGGTGGCTGAAAACTAATGAAAAATATACAATGTCAAGCAAAGTAAGATGTTCTTTATTGCTCCTTAATCTATCCATTCTAAGTTTTAGAATGTAAAATGCAAGAATGAAAATCGGGTGAATACAAGGAATACATGTAACAAATGCAATATGCTTAATACAATTAACTAAATCCTAGTTAAAGGAACCAAAGAACAAGACTTGGAAATATAGTTGATAATAGGGAAATAGTCCCTATGGTATAAGAGATGAACTTGAGTAAAAGTCTCTTAATTGTGTCCCATAGTGAAGGGATCTAATTGCTAAGAACACTTCCCTATCACAAAACCAGGTAGTAACCAAGCTGAAACTAAACATGATTAGGCATATAGGGAGAATAGTCGACCAACTAAAGTACATGGATCACTAGAGATCTTGATCAATCGAGAATAGTCCCAACTTAATAAGAAGCCCCATGTTCATTATTTAGACGTTAGCAAGCATAAGTTCAGTGAGAACAAACACCATAACACGAGAATAGTTCCATAAGTTAGAATGCTTATGGCACACAAGCAATAGAAGAACTAGGAGAGGAGAGAATAATCCCAAGACCAAACACATTAGCTAACTACATTATCTTTTTTAACATCCGAAAGATAGCTTAAGCCTTATACTACCAAAAAGAAAATTCCTTGCTTGCATTTATAGTTTTAGTTTGTAGCGAGGCCCATCAAAGTTGCAAAGGACAAAAAGCATGGCTTGCTACTCTGGTTTGCTTCAGTTGCTACCCAACTAATGTGTGTTTGCCACCCGTGTTTTTTAGTTCATTGTGGGGTTCAACAATGCACCAAAGGGAAAAATGCATCCATCTCTTCTTTGGTTTACTTCCACAACTCCTCTTCTGTTGCATTTACCTCTCTACGTGTTTTTCAGCTCATGGTGGTGTTTTGACAAATCCTTAGAGGGCGAAATGCTTTGCTCTCTCATGTCTCACTGCCACAACTTCCCACCAAGTGCGTTTACCGTTGCATGCATTTTTAGCTCGATGCGAGGTCCAACATATTAGCTTTTCGAGTTTCTTTGAAAGTGGTTAAACCATGTTTGGGGTGCTTCATGAGATTTTGGGCGCATGATGTATGTTTCATTCTTAGATGGTCTAAGATGGATTGGAGCATGGGAGATGATCTAAGATGGATTTGCATAGTTGAGATAGCTTGCTTGGTGATTGCTTGACCGTAGATGGTTGTTGGCTTGGTGTTCTTCCCTGTTGTGTTGGAGTTCTCTTGATAGGTTGGTTAACGCTCTTCTTGGTGGCCACATGGAGAGTTCACTTGGTTGGAGGATGCCCTACTTGGATGGAGGAGCATTGTGCATCTTGGAGGAGGGCATGTGGTTGCTTAGATTAGCATTCAGAGGCTTGGAGTTGGCTTAGGGGCACCTAGGTTGGGATAGTGTTCTTGCAAGGGACATCTAACCCAATGTAGTACATTGCTTAGGAGGATTGATGGAATTTGTGGAGGCTTGTGACAGAAGCATGTGGACTTACCTTGCGTAGCTACATCATCTTGGAGACCTGATTGTGTAGGACATCACCTTGGAGCATGACACATGTACTTTGGAGTGGATTGTTTCACTTGTGTTGGCGTACATGAGCTTGTTGTAGGTTGCTTGTAAGGGCTCAAGCCCACATTGTATTGTTGGCCTCCCTTACCACTTATATAAATAGTAGAAGAGAGAGTTCTCATTAATATCATCATCATTGTTATACTTAGCTTCTTGGAGGAAGTCGCTAGGGTCTCCTCATGAACCCTAGGAGTTATGAAGTCTAGAGTTGTCTTTGTTGGAGCTTGATCCTTGTTAGATTTTAGGGTTTACTCTTTGTGAAAAAGACATTGGTGATGGTGGCTCCTCTCTCTCTCTTTCTTTTCTTCTTATGTACTTGGTCTATCTTGTGGTGGAGTACTTGGGTTTCTTGGAGATTTCTATGGTTAGCGTTTCTACCCTAAGAAGGAAAGAAGATTAGGATTTGGTATCTTTTCCCTTTGGGTTGCTTATAACTTTGCACTGTGTGGAAGTGAAATATTGTAGCCTTTCCATTTGCTATTTTTGACACTATTTGACAATATTGCTAAGGCTATAAATTCATAGGGTTAAGATCTTATCTGATATACGAGGGTGAGGTTTTTGGAACACGGACCAACAGGGCTGGATGGTGGGTAGATACTCTTTTCAACCGTCACCAGCGAGCTAGCTGGCTAGTAGGTGTATGTGTGGGGGTAGGTAGGCACCACCGGACAAACGAAAGCAGATATACCAGGGGTGATCCCCAATGAATGGAACACGGCTAGCTTTGAGTTAGTGTAGGAAGAGTTGTCTATCGTTACTTGCTTTGTCACTGGGAAAAGAATGAACCATCCAAGGCTTACTTGCCGTCGTCGGTGTGGGGGGAGGGTTGGTTCCCAACGGACGAACAATAGCAAACAGATAGCTACAATGGTTACAGGGCGAGTACCGAGATAAATAAAATGGAATAAAATGGATGGATACAACTTATTCACTTACGCTCAACTTTAGAAGTGAGTGATTTCTAATCTGGAATGGAGAAGGAATAGCAATACCTTCGTACTAGGTCACTCGATGGGAAACCTCTAAGGTTAGATAAGATAAGACAAAATAATTTTATTAATGTCCAATGAATGACCCTAAAGAGGCAATGGGAGGATTGTTGAGTACAAAAGTACAAAGTACATAGTGGGAGTACAAAAAATGCTCTTAGAAAAGTATATGCGATCAAATAAAATCTAATATATGCTAAATAAGATCTAAAATCTATATCTAAACAATATAAAGCAAAGTGGAACCACATATGAAGTTGTTGAGAATAAAAAACTAAAACCAAGAGAGCCCCCAATCTCGGAGGAGGAGGATGTCTCGCTAAAGGGACTTGGATCAAGGCCTTGTGAAACAAATTGTTATGGATGAGGACGGGGTGAAGGGGCAACTTGCTTCCCTTGAGATAAGGTCCCAGTACTTGTATTTGTATCTATGTCTTTCCTAACATCCAAGGTCGATAAAAGAAAATGCCTGATAGAAGATTGATTGGAGGCTTCGGTAGTGTTGAAAATCCAGGGTTGATCTTATATCTCTTAGTCCAGATGATGTAATCCGTTGTCAAGGCCTCTAAGAGGTCTTCGGTCTACTCGTACTATCTGAGTTGTCTTGAGATTTGGGGCAATAGCTGCGTAATGGTCTTGTTAATTGCTCATGAGTGCCCCCTCGGTCTCATGCATGTAATTGATGAAGTACTGCTATTGTTTGTCTGCCTCTTGATTGAGTTATATCTCTTAGTCCAGATTATGTAAGCCGTTGTCAAGGCCTCGAAGAGGTCTTCGGTCTACACGTACAATGCGAGTTGTCTTGAGATTTGAGGCGATAGCTGCCTAATGGTCTTGTTGATTGTTCAAGAGTGCCCCCTAGGTCTCATGGATGTAATTGATGAAGTACTGCTATTGTTTGTCTGCCTCTTGGTGCCTCGGTTTTCTAGGATATTGGGAAATAAAAGGTAATCAGTTTGGAGGTGTCCAATCTATTCATAGGTGGTCGTAGCAAATAAGGTCTATGTCTGAGGTCCTCCCTCATAAACAAGTCTAGACATCTCTGGTTTTGGAATTGAAAGAAAGTGGAGAGAGAGTGATGAGACTCCATGAACAGACGCTAGATACAATTTTGTAAACGATGGGGCAACTTAAATAAAATGTTGCTTTGACTCTGTCTCCTGAAGGTGGCAAAGTTGGCAGGTCTTGTCCTCTCGTTTGATGTGGTGATCGGTTTCGACTTGAAGTTGATGTGAGTAACTTGAAACTATCCTAGAGGTATCCCAAGGTCATGGATCCAATGTCGAAGAGTGTATGCCAATCAAACAATAAGGTTGTCTCTCAACACCAGTAATGCTCAAAATAAAGGTCCATCTTGGGGTTTAGCCCACCTGGTGGGTCTACCCAAGCCATCGGAATGTATTGCCTCCAGATGTCATCTTTGATAAACTTGTTTGACTCCTGTTTGTTGGGAGATTGCCAAGCGCATTGAGAGAATAACTGAATGGGGGGAGTTGGTCCTTCGAGATGCCAACAAAGCAAAGAAGTCGGGAAAACGAACCCTAACTTGATAGGGAGAGCTACTAGTGGCAATGGCCTTTGAAGAACAATAAGCAAGACAAGGGTAGCGCTCTCTGTGGGCAGATGAGTAATTGAAGCGACGAACTCGATGCTAAAGGGGTGGGCCACGGACTTTGCTTGAATAATGGCCTATGAAATTGTCCTCTTGCATTTGATGATGCAACAGAGCACGAGGACTTGAATCGTCTTTGTAGCAGCCCAATCAAACTCCAATATGCTAGGACCCCAAATCTTTGAGCTGCAAAGGATCATGGGTCTGTCAGTATGATAATGTTGTCCATGAGGTCCATTTTGGATGAGATATCTTGGAAATGGTTTTGGAAACATTATTATTCAAGGAGAGTGAGGGAGCCATAACCCTTGCTGACTCATGGTTGGAGGGATTTCTTGATGTAAAATCTAGGCCTTGAGAACTAAACTCCCAAGTGATAAGCAATGGTGATATCTACCCTTGTCCTCGGGAAGAAAAAATGAAAATAAGAATGGAGATTCTTTGACTCGTTGAAGATTATGATTTTGGTTTTGCCATGATTGATCTTCAATTGAGGAGATCACATAAAATAGATAAGGCATTAATATGTCTCTATAAATCCTCTCAAGTGGATGATAAGAGAACCATGTCATCAACAAAAAGGAGGATGGATATCAGGACCTGGTGGAGGAGGCACTCGTTCCCTAGCTATATATGCTTTTGGAGGAAAGACTCCAACTCATCAATGTATATCCCAAATAGTGTAGGGAGAGAGGACACCCTTGCTTCACCTGTATGTTGCTATGAATGAAATATGATATACCATGAATTGTGTGAAGTCTACCCAAAGTTGACTCATAGAGATGCATAATTATTGTGATAAGGATCTCTAATATACCAATATCTCTACGTCTCTGGAATATGGCCTCCCTTTGAATAGAATCCAACACCTCTTGAAAGTCAACGAAGCAACATAAGACTTTCAAAGAGCAATGCCTTGCCTCCTCGATAATGGCTTGGTGTGGTTAGTGGTGTGGTGCTTCAAGTTGAAGCCTGCTTGACCTCTAGCTCAAAGATGTCTCCCATCGAGTACTCATGATAATTGTAGATGAAGTGAAATAGTGTAGAGTTTGGAGGTTTGGCCAAACATTCTAGCCTTGTAATTATTTAGGTCAACACTAGCCCTTGATTTGTGGATCGGGTGAATGGTGTGGTGGGACTAGGATGTAGGAACCCAAAACAAACCATGTGATTAAACAAATCAACGATGTAATTTAGGAAAGATGGTCTACCATGTTTGAAAAGCTCGACTTGAAAACCCTTCCCATTTGCTGCTCGACTGGTATTCATATCCTAGATGGCTATAGAGATGATGCATGGGGTTGGAATCAGCCACAACTCTGGTGCGGCTCAGAAGGATGTAATGACGTAGCTTCTGTACCGAAAAGATGATGGAGAGAGCCATTTTCTTTTCGTGTGGGTAACGTAATGGTGGTTCGGAAAGCTTTTGACTCACATAATAGATCACATGCTCTTGACGAGCATCGTCTTCTTGGACCAGGACTCCAGCGATAGCATTTTCAAATGTCGACACATAGAGGATAAACTTCTTGGCAAAGTCGGGAGGAGACAACAAGGGAGCGGAAGACAGAGCTTGTTTCAATGCATCAAAAGTGGCTTGCGCTTGCTCATCCCACACAAAAGGAACGTTGGTATGGAGTAAGCACAAGAATCCATGGACTTTCCTTGCATAACCCGGGATAAACCGACGAAGGAAATTGGCCTTGCCTTGAAGGCTTTGCAATAGGCGCAGAGTGCGTGGAGGGGGAAGATTCAGGATGGCTTGAACTATCAACGGATCCATGGTGATCCCTTGCTGGGACATGATGAATCCTAATAGGCGATCGATTGGGACACATAACACACACTTGAGGGGGTTCAGGCAGACATTATATTTGTGACATCGAAGGAAGACTTGTCGTAAGTCTTCCAAATGTTGAGAACGCTTCCGAGATCGAGTCGTAAGGTTGTCCAAATAAACAAGGATAATATGAACGAGCTTGTGGAAGCAAGAGGTCATGACTCGCTGAAAAGTGGCTCCAACATTTTCAAGGCCAAATGACATAGCACGATACGCAAAAGTGCCCCAGGGGGTGGTAAAGGCAGTTTTATACTGATCTTCTGTCTTGATTTGGATTTGGTTGTAACCTGAGAAACCGTCCATGAAGGAAAACACTTCATAGTTGGCACATGCGTTTATGATCTGGTCGATAAATGAAGTAGGGAAGTTGTCTTTGGGACATGCCAAATTCAAATCACAGATGTCAGTACACACACGAATGGTTCCTTGTTTTTGATAAATAGGAATAGGATTGGAAACATAAGTGGTATACGCGATGTGGTATATAAAGCCTGCCTTGTGCTGTTTTTCGATCTCAGCTTTGACGACAGGGGCCTTTGATGGGTGGATGGGTCGTTGCTTTTGGCGAACGGGGGCAACATCGGGCCATGTGTTGATGTGATGCTCAACGATAGATGGATCAAGCCCGAGCATTTTAGTGTAGGACCAAGCAAAAACATCATGAAACTCTTGAAAGAGTGACTTATAGGTGGTGACTTCCTCGGGAGGGCATGAAGCACCGAGCGTGATATTCTTGACTATCCCAGGTTTTGTTGAGATGTTGACTTGGATGGGGTGCCAAGATTGGGTTTTTAAACCAATTGACACTTCCATTTATGAAGTCTTTCGCTTTGATAGAGAATTGGTCTGATGATGAGGAAGGTTCATCATCAGACCAAAAAGGAGCGATGGTGCAGATCATCCCAAGGATATTTAGTAGTCGAAAGAGCTTTGAGGATCTCTTCGTTATTTTGAAAGTAGCGCTTGGATAGATCAGAGGGATTGTCCACGGACGAAGATGGGGAAGGACTACTGGAAGTAGAGATCGTATAAATGGTGTTATTGGTGTCCGAGGAAGAGGCCGAAGGATGGATCTTCTCAAGGATAGTGATTTCGGACTCACGAGAGTGCTTGCGAAGGTCACTAAGGATAGATCGATACTCATGCAAGTTTGGGCAATGATGGGAATAATGATCGNGAAGGATGGATCTTCTCAAGGATAGTGATTTCGGACTCACGAGAGTGCTTGCGAAGGTCACTAAGGATAGATCGATACTCATGCAAGTTTGGGCAATGAGGGGAATAATGATCGTACATGCCACAAACTACACACATGTGGTTGGTCCGTAGCGATTTGTTCTTAATTGCAAGTATGGTTGGTACATGGACAGTTGGCATGTCGTCGGTCTCGACTACTGTGCGCATGTGGGTGCGAAGGATTGGTGAAATCCACACTCAAATAATACGAAATGGAAGAACTAAGGGATAAGAGAATCCCACTATTGAGAGGGACCTCGGGTAAAAGAGCCCTAAGAGACTGGCAACTAGGCTTCCTCTTTCAAGACACGTTCGAATGGCTTCTTGGCGCTTCAAGCCTTTGGTCCTCGACACCCGATATTGTCCTCGACATGCACAAGGAGGATTATGAAGGGTCAGCCTTTAGTATAGAATGGAGTGCGGTATTCCATCCCGACTTTCGGAACCCCTTTGTTGCGGCTTACCCTCGTCGAGCGGTAGGCCCTGTGATGGGACTGGTTTGGATCTGCCGCGAGGGGTCAGATCTGTGACGGCTAAAGGAACCCAAGTAAAACAAACTAGCAAAACACCTGCAAAAATAGAGATCCAAGGGAATTGAGCCAGTGGATTCCACCTCAATAGATTGGATTCCTCTTGGTGCTTGGTAGATCCGGGTTTAAGATGGATCTATGCTGATTATAACCATTCAAATGCCATCTAAGTAATATAGAGATAGTCAAGCAAACCAATCAAAAAAAGCAAGATGTGATCTTTGAGTTTAAAAGATTCTAGGGGGTCCGGCTCCTAGGGACGTCTATTGAGGGCCTCAATACCTTCCAATTTCTAGCACTTATATTGTACAAACACCTTATCTTATACTCTCCCATTTCACATTTTTAGCTCTCTTTAACTAGGCATTTCTAGAAGCACCTTATCTTATACTCCTGATTAGCTTTTTTAGCTTGTTCTTAGACCTTATTACGCTTTTATCATTGTTCTAGAAGATGCCTTGGTACTCCCACTTTGTATCGACAATGGAGTACTCTCTCAGTCCCTTTGACCAACTTGTGTGGTCTCTTGTTGGACATCAATAAAATTATCTTTTCTCATGGAGGCCAACCTTTCCTTTTCTTCTTCAGTGTATACAGGGATAGGCTTAAATCTGACAGTCTTTTGTGCTTGAAGTCTGATATATTGCCAGCATTTTAATAACTGCTCTCCAAACCATCATCAGGTCATGGTTCAAGTTTCAATACCGCTTCAAGTAGTCATGATTTTATTTTTGTTGTCTTTCAATCCTCTCGAGGGCTCTGAGCACCTCCACATTAGAGACTCTCCTTTGTCTCCCTTGTGCATTATATGATGGGAGAGGGATATGCCTGACTTGAGAGAGACCTGCCTCCTTGAAACACAAACCAATTTTGGCTGTCAAAGGGGCGTCAAAGGGGTTGGAAGCAGAACTCTTCTCCCACCTTGAGTTTAATGGCTCAACACCCACATGTCTTCTTGAGTATTCCATGATTATGATGCTGGCTGGACTTGGCCATCTCAATAACTTCCAAATTGAAAGGAGAATTCTGGGTGCTGAAGCGAGTTTGCATGGAAACATAACAGGCTTCTCTTGTTTGCCATGCCAGTCTTAAAAAACACAGGCTGGTTATTTACACCTATTTTTCATCTCTCGTCACCTTTTGGAGTACTTCCCATATGCTTCAAAATTGGGAGGGTATCTTCCTCAATCTCTCATTTAATATACCGGGTTGGATGCTTTAAATTTGTTTATATGATACTTGCAGAAAATCAGGCTTGTGACCCTTTTCGCTTGAGTCTCTGACTCTCTACTTGTTATTCATCGACCCCCCCAACCCACCTCCAAATGATAATAAACCTCAAGTCTTGTCTAGTCTTTGGCAAGGTGGATCTTCCATTTTCTTGATTCTTTGACATCAAGTTCTAGGTTTATGATTTAATCTTCTGTTTTGCTATAAGTGATCCCATTAGCTAGCTATCCAACTTGGAACTTGATTGGCAGTTTTCCTAACATGGGTGAATCCGATCGACCCCAAGTTTTCCATGGATTTTATCCATTCTAATTGCTCCTCTAATTTCCACGGAGGGCCTATTTTTCTGCTTTTTAAGGTAATTATAAAAGTTTTGAATCTCTCAACTTCAACAGTCAACTTGATTGAAGTTCGACTACAAGCACTCTTTGATGCTTGATATTGCAGCTTCTGCTTGAGCTTGATTAGTTGTCTTTACTCCAAAAAAAATAGTAAACACTAACAGGGCTACCTACTTCCTTAATGATTTCTGAATATACCTGTTGCCCTGTTGAAATTGAATTTGACCTAGCATTCCTCTCGGGTTCTCCATACCTTCAAGGTTGTATGGATTGGCTCCAAAGGTCTGTCCATTAATGGGAATTATGTTGCCATTCTTACAGATTTATAAAGTTGAAAATTTTTAATTATTTTGTATTCAAGTTTGAAACCCCCATTGTTATAAAGGCCTGGACCTATGGTGTAGCAGCTGTTAAAAGTGTCTGCTTGACTTTTTTAAGGGGGTGGCTTGTGCATTTTGGGAAAAAGGGACAGTTCTAAAACCTGGAATTTTCAGTTTCGTAATATGGAAGTGTATTAAGCCCAGTAAATTGCTAGAACCTGGAAGAAACAACTTTAAACTCTATATGAAATAATGTGGAATGTGAGGGTGGTCAAATGGGGATTTAAAGCAGTGCAAACTGCCTAACAACAAAAGGCTGATTTCGAGCATTGTCTAGGTTTGTTGAGTGATCTCATCTTGATGGTGTTTGTTTTGTGTCAATGTTTCATTCATTATTAATGTGCATGTACTTCAGGTGCTTTGGCTTTATAATATGTTTTAGTGGAGTAAAATATCACATTGCACAGTTGGAGGGGTTGGTTAATCAATTATTTCTTGGCTTGAATTAAAAGATGGTTGTAATTAAGAGCGTAATTTCTACACATACACACAAGCTCAATGCATGTTTGCGTTATAGCATTTGGAAGTACAAAATCATCACTCTACTTAGGTACAAAGTTTTGTGGGCACTGGTAATTGATAAAGAAATTGGACCAAGAGGAAATAATGAAGAAGAGAGGGAGGCTCACAAGAGTTTGACAATAGAAACAAGGCCATTCTTTTGATCAATTCATTGTAGTAGAGTAGCTGATTCGTTGCTTGAAGGGTGGGGACAATGCCCATACAATGTAGGTAAGATTGGAGTCCATGTATGACACTTCAAGTTTTAGTGTCTTGCGCCTTGAATACCAGTTGAATGGATTTAATATGTCAAAAGGGTGTTTTGTTTATGAATTAATCGCCTCAGTAGCAATGTTAGTTGTCACCTATCCAGAACTTGTTAGAGCAATCATATCATTCTAGGGTTTGAGATAGGTTTGTTGAGATCATGTGTTATAAACTTATAACATGTCTTTGATAAATCTTTGGGCTTATACTCCATTTCGCTCTTTTATTGTAGCATCCAACCTTTTCAAGATGCTCCTAAAATACAGGCCAGAAGACAAAGCTGCAAAAAAGGAAAGGCTTCTGAAGAAAGCTCAGGCAGAGGCAGAGGGAAAAACTGTTGAAGTAAAGAAGCCTATTGTTGTGAAATATGGGATTAATCATATAACGTACCTTATTGAGCAGGTATTGCAATGCTAATTGTTCACATGTCTCTAATTTGCAATCTTTTTTAAATGTCTTGAAATATTGAGTCTTTACTCTTGTATATTCTATCTGCAAATTCGAAGAATTTATGTCTTCTTCTCTTATGATAATGAAGATTTGGTCGCTTTCAGAGTAAAGCTCAGTAGGTAGTTATTGCACATGATGTTGATCCATCAGAGTTTGTGGTGTGGCTTCCTGCACTTTGTAGAAAAATGAACATCCCATATGCAATTGTCAAGGGGAAAGCACGTCTTGGAGCGGTATGTATAATCTGTTTGTTATTTGTTTCTCAGCATGACAGAGTTCACAGAAGTTCAATTTGTAAGTAATGTGTAATTATCTTTTGTCTGAAACTAAAATGCAAAACTTCTATAATACGTCATTGTTTTTGCAGATTGTACACAAGAAAACAGCAACTGCTTTGTGTTTGACTTCTGTGAAGAATGAGGACAAGATGGAATTCAGCAAGATTGTCGAGGCAATAAAGGTGTGCAATTAAGATGTTCTGATTTGTGCTGATTTGTTCATCAAGTAATGCTATATAAAGTGGACAATTAATGTCTTAAATAAGTTTAAACCCTTCTTGCAGGCCAACTTCAATGACAAGTTTGATGAGTATCGGCGCCAATGGGGAGGTGGCATCATGGGGACCAAATCTCAGGCAAAAACAAAGGCCAAGGAAAAAGTCTTGGCAAAGGAAGCGGCACAAAGGCTCACATAGGAATAATTTAATGCAAGATTTTTCCCATCTTTGAAGAGTTTGTTAGAGTATTTTTTCGGAATATGTTGTGATTTTGATTTAGAGGTGTAGAGAAATATTGGATTTATGCTGAGAAAGTTTTAAAGCTAACAATGGCTTTTTCCTCCAAGAAAACAGCATGCCTAATTGTCAATTCTGGGTAAAATGCTTAGCTAGCTTTCATTCATTGCAATTTGCTCTACCACAATTTGTTTGATGTGATGTTTTTTCCTAGAAAAAAATGTATTATGCATTCCAGAAAGAATTCCAAATACAATCCTCAAGATGCTAGAGAGCACAGATCCCTTTACTGGGCCTGCAAAGCCAACTGCCCAGAAAGATATACACAAACTATACTCTTAAGACCTCATTCAGAGAGCCTTTCAGCCCAATACCACAGACTTGACTGAAAACAAAATCGGCACACCTAGAAAAAAACTGACTGTTCTAAATACAGACATAATTACAAAAATATCCACCGACAGAAGCTTTAAAACTCATGAATACTGTAAGTCCTAGATGAGATTGAAGACCCACCCAAAAATTCATCTTCTGAGATATAATTAGGAGGCATGTGAAGCCCCTCCTTAGAGAATCAGGTTGAAAATTTAGTTACCTGAAGACGTGAGAGAAGTTGATTTCCTGAAACTGAACTGAGAGTTCTTTCAAATGCAGAACCAAGGAGTGTAGACTGGTGCTATGGATATGTATCTGTTAGCATCACTCATCCAATTGATCTCAAGAGCTGAGTTCCGAAAGACCTGCTGGAGTCTTTGAATACCCTTGTTCAAGGCACAGACTTCAAAATATGAGAGCCTTAAACTCACCTATATTATTATTCCCTGATCCCAGATTTGCCTTGGCAGTGAAGTAGCGAGACTCAGAGAGATGGAGCAAATATCCCAAAGCACAAACTTGACCAGGCCCTGGCAAGTCCCATAAAAAAAAATCCAATAATATAACTAAGTATGGGAGGGCCCTGAAATCTTTTAGCTCCCTTTGGGCGAGCCATTCCTTGAAGTTCTCATCCACAGTCCCCTTCAACCACAAATTTCGGAGGCCCACTGCTGTGATGCTATTTTATTTTTCTTGTTTTTTGTTAGCATTTCTAATGTAGACTTTTTGGAAAGTATGTCTATTGTAGACTTTCAAATTTATTGCTATATTTTTTTTGATGGAAAATGTTTTTTATTTATTTATAATTCTCTCTGAAGAGAGATCCAAGTTCATTAAAAATGGCAGAATAAAGTCTGTCTCTTGGAAAAACTGTTCATTCACGAAAAATGGCTTTCATAGCCATGTTATCACATATATAGTAACCAGGCTACCATATTCTATTTTTCAGACGCAGTACTTTTTTCAGCCAGATCTCTTACATATGAGATGCTGAGATGAGCAGTTTTGATGAATCATTATTATATTAGTGGACTATTGTACTCTCCCATGTTAGGACTGAGTCTCAGGACACTCAGATTTGTGGACCGATGTAGCCATTTATGTCATTTTCAGAGCAGTCATTGATGCCCAGTTTTATGTCAGTTCTTTCTCATTGGACAGATGGTGTCTCAGATGGATTATAATTTATATTGCATGGTTATGACTCGACATTTTATATTGTGTTATGGTTATTATTGCTTTTATATTGATTTTTGTGACATGTATTAACTTGTGGTATCATGATCTAGCGGTCATAATTATATGGACTTGGTTGTATCTTGTACTATGTATTTGATGTCCTTACTTAGACTTGGAAGTTCTTGATCTATACTCATTGGTTTTACCTTCCTTGGGGAGAATAGAGGTAGTCATTCCCATCATTGTTTTGGCTTGCTAGTGTTGCCTCTATCATTCATTGTCTTCACCCATCCATTACCTTCTAGTTTAGTTTTCAACCCGACTGACTTCTTGACTTATGGCATGGAGGATCTTTCTCCCCGCTAGAACTTTTGTTGGACAAGCCTCGCTGTCTCTATTGTGTCTCGACTCTGAGTTGGTGACAAAACTTGTCTTTGGTAAGTTGGATAGTATGCCTAAATCATTCTGGTTGGTTGTCTCGATGTTTGGCACTGTGCAGAACTCCCCCTAGTCACTTGAGATGTTGTTGGCTAAAACTGAAAGCTCATGTACTACCTATATTGAAAATATTGAATATGCGCTCATGAAAAATGAAAATTATAAAACTGTGTTTCTTAACATATGTAAAAAGGGTAAGAGCAATGAAATGCTAAAATACTCCTTGAAGAGTATAAGAAAAGGTCCAAAATAGCAATGGTTAAAAATATGCTATATCCAAAAATTGTTAACCTTGTTAAAATAAATGTCCCGGATGAAAGTTGCGATTAGCTGTGCTTTTAAGCACTGGTGAAGTCCCAAAAGGGTCATATAGGCCAAAAAGGCCATGGAATAAAATAATGATCCTAATGAACTTGGATCAAGCTTGATGTAGACATGATGCCTAAGTTGAATAAGCACTCTCTAAACAACTCACCCATTTGTGAGGCACTGCCATTCCTTGTGTTGTTGTTTGTCTGACATTGGTTATAGAGAGTATTCTCTTTCCTTGTCCAAAGTGTCATGATGTTGAGTAGGAAGTCATTCTTTGCCTTAGCCTTGTCATTTCCACCCTTCACCCTTCACTAGCAAATTGGCTACAGCTATGAAGTGAGTTTAGTCTTGAAAGTCCAAGTCTGAGCAATAATAAATAAAGCCTTATATATGTATTGGTTGATGTATTGCCAGTGAAATGAATGCTAGTTGTTGTGATTGTTACTTGAATGAGTTGTAGAGCATGTCTTAACCTTTTAACACTTGCAGCGGATGGATATAGTCTGAGTTATTATTGGTGTCTGATTATTCACAAATGGTTATATTGTTTATTGGATATGGTTGATGATCAGATAGAGACTTATGAGGGGTATGAGTATACACCTTAGATGGATTTGGATTTTCCGAGTCTAATGAGACAGTTTATTTCTAGTTCCGGGCACTTACAGATGTGATCAGGCTCATTTTGCTTTTCTGATGCAGTTTTTCTTCACAGATTGATATTTTTGAGCAGGGAGATGTTTTAGTTGGATCTCCTAGGGCGTTGTATGGGCATAGGGAGGTGCAGCCACTTGTTTGTACTATAGTACCCCCATCCCAGAGAGCTTGGTGGGCTTAGTTTGACAATGCAGGCACCCTAGGAGGCTGTTTTGGCATGATCACGTTTCCCGAGGTAGATTAAAAAATGATTAAATGGCTATTAAAGAAATCGATTTGGGCTACTGAGGCAAGGAAATGACATGGGATGATGAGTCATGATGATGAGAGTGATGTCCTCCACACACCTCCAACAGTTGCAGCTCCTGATTGGGCTCACATTTATTTTTGGGCATTTTTATATTATTTTTTGGAGCTCTTTTGGGAGGCTCACGATTTCTTCAAGGAGGCACAAAAGTCAAAGAATTAAATTGTTATATTATTTTATTGTGCCATGGGGATACCCAGAGGGAGTTAGTCAAACACTCCTTGGACCCACCATGTGCTTTCATTTATTTCTTGTTGAGTGGGTTGCTTTTTTATGGGTGGTTTAGTCCACTTTGGTAAATTATGGTTATATTGATCCATGTATTGTATGTTCAACTCATCTCAACCATTGATTAGAACATTTCATCTTTTAATTTTAGCCACTCGTTTTGAAAGTGGTTAGGATTCGGTTATGATTGAGGTTCTCTCATTTCTATTTAAAGGAGAGAGCTTCTCATTTGTAAAGGGTCTTTGGCTCTTGGATCTGAATAATAGAAAGACTTTTTTTGTGGAAATTTTCTGGATCTGCTTTGCATCTGATGTTCTCAAATGGTGATTGGAAAATATTCAGCTTCCTAGCATTGTGGAAATTCTTGTGAGATCTATATTTTTTGCTATCATTCTTTTGTTTACAGGAGGGTGTTTAGGCTGGAGTGTTTTTGTAGGGGGGCCTCAACTCGCTCGGTTTTCTTCGTCTTGGATCAGGGGGTTTTCATTAGTTTCATTGTGATCTATGATTACTTCGTTTTACTTTCTTGTAGCATTCAGTTTCTTTATCTTGTATTGGCAAATCTGATATGGTTGACGTTTGCTCATGCAGGGTAGGGGGCGCATTGGTGGCTTGGAGCTTGCATATGCCATAGAAATCACAGGGATCTTCCAGAATTGATCGGGATAGCAAAGATCATCACTGTTAAAGACTTCTACAAGCTTTTCCAGGTGAGATCTAACAGGTAAGTCTCTTCTTTTCAGATCTTATTCCATTGTACCTTGCTTCAAATTTTTCTGAAAAACTCCTAAAATACTAAAAACCCTAAAAAGCAATAAATTTGGGAATCGTCCGATCTTTGGCCAAACCATTTATGGGTTTCATATATCGGGCCTCCCCATCACCAAATCAACTGCAACGCTAGTCAAACTCCTGCTGGTTTGACCTAGATTTGATTTTTTGCCATAAAACTGCATAACCCCCCACTGAAAATTTGACCTGCTAGGGTTTTGATTTTTTCTGAATTCTGATTTCACAGATGGATAGATCGGGTCCCACACAGTCCAAATCAACCCCAACCCTGTCCAAATTCTTGGCTGTTTGACCTAGATCTGAGTTTTTGACTAAAACAGCCTTAACGCCCTCATTGAAAATTAGACTTTTCTGGAAGTGACTTTTTTTTCTGAAATCTAACAAGATAGGTTGATAGATCAGGGCTTAAGCATTCCATAACACCCCCAACGCTGAGATAGTTCTTTTCGGTTTGCCCTAGATCTGAAAAATTAGTTTTCAGCCCCCTAGCCCCCTCACCAAATTTTGACTTTGTCCGGATCTGATTTTTCTACTGATTTTCTGATTTGGGCTTGTAGATCAGGTCACCCTGACCTCATTTCTCCTTCAACGCTGATTTATTAGCCTCCACGTGACCCTAGAACTGCAAATCTATCTTTCCAAGCCCTAGCGCTAGCCTTCCATTGAGCTGGTTTTTCCTGTACCTTAGCTTTTCCGGACCAACTATTTTCTGGGTTCATAGATCAAGGTATATCCAAGGTGGGTTCACTAAAACGTTGGGTTGTTGCTGACTCCATTGCCCAATACACACAAGGCACTGATTTTCTAGTTAGCGCTAGCCATATCCTTAAGCTCTCTTCCCATTCTCCTTGCCAACATTTATTGACAGCTCAAGTCAACTATTTGTCATCGAGTCTGTCTCCTTGGTACTAGACAGTCCCAACTTTGTTCTTGCTCACACTATCACAGTTACGTTTCCCAAGACAGTGGTCATCTTCACCAGTTGCTAGTACCTAAACCCTAGAGCTAGGGTTTCCATTCACCTTGCACCTTAAGTATCCTGAAGCCCCATCTGATCTTTTTCTGGTGTCTAGGTCTGATCTCTCATGTCGGGAGCAGATTTGGGTCTCCCCCATTGTTGTCGTGGACTAGGATAACATAAAGTGAAGGCTGCCTTGATTGGGGTGACAACCATCCATTTGGGAGTCTAGGCAGTCGTGGTTCCACCCCTTAGTTGCTTGCCCCTCTACCATCCATCCTGGATCCACCTCACATAGACAACTACAAGGCGGGTGATAACAAGCCATTGCAGATGTTTATTGAAATCAAAGACGAGAAAACAAAGATCTAAGATATCAGATTGACAGAGTAGGAGCAAGTTGCTTTGTTTGCTGTAGAGCCACTGATGTGTAACATGCCACAAACAGCTTTACCAAACTGAGCTGGAGCAGTTTCTTCCTCAATGTAAACTTGTGGCTCAACACATCCTCTACTAGAGTTTCTAGACAATGTATGACGGCTACTATAACCTGCCTTTCGATTGCTTCATCTTTTTTCCATAAATAGTTGGCATCCAGATTCCAAACGCTTGACATCAGCAACCAATTGATTCAAGGAATTCATCACTTTCTGTTCAATTCTTGTTTTCCCTTTGAGCCAACAGATCTTATCTGTTTCTCCCATAATTTTCTGAATGATTCAGAGAATTCAGAATACTGGCATTTGACTCTTGGGTTCTGTTTTTTCTATTCCATGAAATTCCCAAACCATTCTAGAGTGCTGAATGGCTTAGTGGGTTGTCTCCCTCCCAATGTAGATTGGGGAATGTGCTTCTGTGACCAGTGTAACAGGAATCATGAGTCAAACTCGGAAATTGCGAGTTTGACTTGGATTGCACTTAAAACTAGCCGATTTGGATTGGGCTGAGTCAAACTCAGGTTGACCGAGTTTGACTTGGTCAATGCAAATCAAACTCAGGATTTTTTCTCCGAATCGTGATTGAAAGCTCCAATTTTTTGAACTACGTGCCAAGGAAAAGTGTTTAAGACTGATTTTAACTGTTTTTGGTAATTATTTTGCTTGCTGTGTTAGTTTTTGTACCTAGGAAGTTTTTCCCCTGGTGACATTTTAGCCTAAGTCAATAAAGGGGAAAATAACATGACCCTTGCATTAAATGACTTGAGATAAGCATTTAATTCCACTTTAGAGATTAAAGTGACTTTTTGATCAATTGAAGTGAGGTGAGTGAAATTAATATTGGAGAATTAAATTAGCCTTTCTTCTAATCCATCCATCTAAATCAATGTGGGCTCTTGGATTAGATGTCTTTTCAACTTACCTCAGCATCCAAACAAAAAGGCAAGGGAAAAGATTTTCAAATTCTTTCTTTTTATGAGATTTGAGAGAGCTGAGAAAAAAAAGTCGATTTCTCAAGAAGGAGAACACAGGAGAGGAGCACATGAATGAATCCCAAGAATCTGTACAGCAGGTCTGTACAACAGTTCTGGGCACGTTTTTCGAGAACAAAAACCAGAGGCACACATTTCCAGTCAGCGACACGATTTTCGGGAATTTTTTCCTAAATCCCTTACAGTCCGTACAGTGGCATGATTTTTGAGGTTAGTACCATCAAATTCGTAGTCTGTTCACTGCTGTTTGGCGCGAATTTCAAGATAGAATTCTAGGTTTTGCGGATGAGATAAGTTGTAATTCTTCTGTTGCACTTTATTCTGTTGAAGAAATAAAAAGAACTCTCTCTCAAACCTGGTTTTCCCCTTGTGGATTTTTCCTGGGCAATTTGCCAAAAATACTATCTGAAATTTCTTTGTGATTGTTATAAATTTATGCTCATAAATGTTGTAAAATTCTTCATGTGTTTCTGTCAATTTGTTTATGAGAAAATCCACAAATTTGGGTTGGGCATTAAAAAATGAAAACGGTGGCATGAAACTGGGTTGGGGAATGAGCAACAACAATCTTAGTTTTTCAGTGTTTCAACTTTATGGTTGTTGGATTTAATGCATGTCAAATATTTTTGCTTAATGACAGTTTAAAGTCTGAAATTTGGGTTAAGCTAAGTGTTTGACAAAAGTCTGATTTATTTGTCAAATTTCTACATGGTATCAAAGCTGAGGCTCTGTGATAACAACTGATTGTGGGTGCAGCAGTATTGTTGAGTTGTTGGGCAAGGATTATTGCTAATTTTCTTAACAACTTGTGTATTGGAAAACCTTATTTGCATGTGATTTGCAGGTGGTGTGAAGAGTGAAACTCTTGTTGTTTTGGTGGATTGTTTTTCTTACTCACTGAGATGGCTACCAGTTTGAGGTTGGAGGATAGATTGGATGGAGCTGGGAATTTTGTTCCTTGGAAGGCTAGGATAATGCTTATTTTGGAGGAGAATGAAATGTGGGATGAAGTGTTGCATAGCACGCAGGCGGATCCAATTCAAGTTCTTGCTTCATCTATGCACTAGCACTAGCAACCTTTAACAAAAAAAGCATCAAGGCCAGGCGAATAATCCTTGATGCGGTAAAGGACCATGTTATCCCACACCTCTTAGGTAAGGATTGTGCATTTAAGATGTGGGATGCTTTGACTAGCTTATACGAGAGTTCAAATGAGAACCGAAAGATGGTTCTGAGGGAGAAACTAAGGGACACCAAAATGACCAAGACCAAGAATGCTTCTTCTTACCTGACACAGATTTCTCAGGTTAGTGATGAGTTGGGTGTTGTTGGCGAGAAGGTGGATGATGCAGAGATGGTGAGAGTTGCCTTGAATGGTTTCTCTCAACCTTGACATGATTTTGTGCATGCAGTTGTGGGCAGAGAGAATTTGCCTTCATGGGCTAGACTTTGCGATAACTTCACTCAAGAGGAGATGAGATCTAGCTCCACTTCCATAGGTCAACAGAATGCAGCTAATGAAGAGAATGTTGCTCTTTATCCTAAGAGCAATAAGAGGTCCAAGAAAGATTTGAGCAAAGTTCGATCTTTTTCTTGTAGCCAGTATGGCCACTTTGTTTCTGAGTGTCTTGAGAAGAAGAAGAAGAAGGAGGAGGAGGATACGATTGTTGTAGCTTCAACAGAAGTAGAAGACTTTGCGAGAAGATTTAAGAAGGAGTTCTTGTTGTTCTCCCTTATTTCTAGTGCCAGTAGCAGTGGAGTTGTTCAGAATGGTAGTTGGTATATTGACAGTGGAGCCTCTCATCATATGACCGGAATATGGCATATATTCCGTATCATTTCTGAGAGTGGTCCTGACCGGTTTGTTCAGTCAAAAGGGGGATAGGCACGTGCAGTGCGAGTAGTTGGAAATGTCAGATTCCAGCTTAGTCATGGAGGATACATAGAGTAGGATGGGGTTCTCTTTGTTTCAGGGATGAGGGTTAACGTCTAGAAGGGACATGTGTACATATTTCCAGATAGATATGATCTGCGACATGTTTATATATACTCGGAGAGAGTGGGAATGATTGATCCATAATTGATTGGTGATCGGTTCAATGAGCTGTACAATTTCGGTACACAGCCCACAGTTGATGAATCGGACGAGGAGCAGGAGGCTCTTGAGGTTGCAGTAGCGCCAAGGTTACAATATCGAGTTTCGATGGAAGAGAGGGAGTCTCTTCTAAGTACTGGCAGGAAGCTCAGCTAGTATGAGTGGACCAATGCTCAAGATTGGAGAGTGGATTCCCCTAGAAGCTCAGGGTTCAAGGTAACCCAGGAGGTTATCTTCAAATTCAAGTTCAGTGCAAGTAGTAATGTTAGTTCCAGGTTCAAATGGAGCTTCTACTATGAACAATGTGATGGATTTGAGGATATGACTTGATGATGATGGCAGTGAGAACCTCCGCCCTAAGAGGGAGTGTTAGCTATTTAGCTCTGGAGGCACTCCGCATGTTTTTGTCTTGTATGCAGAAGTGACCATGCACTAGCTAGGCTACTTGACTTTGTATTGGTGTTTTATAAAGTTTTAAAGTGACTCTTATGTAATAAGTATTTTTTATAAAGTATTCACTTGTTTTAATTTTATAATGTGACTTTATGAGATAAAGTGGATTTATTTCATAAAGTAAATGATGACTTTATTAAAATTAAATGTAACTGATTTTGGAGGGAAAGTTTCTCAGTGATTGATCATGTAAATGAAAAATTAAATCTTGGCCTTTGGATTTAGGGACTGGGAATGTGAAAAGTCACTTTCAAGTTATAAAAGAGAGCCTAGGGTAGTGTGTAAGGCTAGGAAAACATTTTTCAAGAGTGAGCATTTGGCTAGGTTAATTTTTAGAGAGAGAGGGAGCTGTTTTCTCAAGTGGGCATAAATCCCGAGGAGCTGGGCATGCATCCCAAGAAGTTTTTTCAGCTGGGCCGTACGGTATGGGCTGTTGTATTGTACTGTACCTTTCTTGCTGCACGCAAATTGAGGAGGCTGTACATGCTGTATGGATTTGCTGGGCACACAAATCAAGGAGAGCTGCTGTGGTGGAGGCATGTACGGCCCAGCTTAGTTTTTTAGTGTTTCAGCATCGAGGTTGTTGGGTTTAATGCATGTTAAGTATTTTTGCTTAATGACAGTTTAAAGTCTCAAATCTGGGTTAAGCTAAGTGTTTGACAAAAGTCTGATTTCTTTGTCAAATTTCTACTTCTAATTCTAACTTATTTAACGCTCGGATTAGGAAGTTTCATCAAAATTGTAGGGTGTTGACTAGTCTCCTTGGAGGATCAACTTTGGGATTGAAGGTAGAGGCAAGAGCTAGAGCCTAGAGGAGGGGGGCACCAGGTGCTATATGATGAATAGGTTCCCAATATAGGTAATGATTTATCTATCTCGACTCATATTATGGATGAGAATTGATATATTTTGTACATCTATTGATATCTTGCAGTATATGGACACAGCTACTTTGAATATTGATGAAAAATGATTTTTTTTTTGAATTCAAAATGTGTATATATTTAATTTTGGCTCTTCCTCTTCCCTTGCAGGCTGATGAATCCGCCTTTGCAAAATGCAGAAGCAGAGCAGATCATTGATGAGGCATGAGTAGGAAGGGTGGCTGGTGGCATAGTTCTTCATGGTTAAATTGATGAAGTATAACTGCCATAGTTATCATGTAGGATGTCCAGCATGCCAGTGCCATACTGTTAGCCTTTGAATGGCCCTCTAAATTTGTTAGCACGTGAGAATAAATTAGAGGGAGGAACATGTATACAAGGGAATAAAGTGTAATTTGAGAGATGGAAGAACTTTGAGACTGATCCGTCGAGGCAATCAAAGCCACTTTGGCATTCATGCTACGTTAGCAGTGGAGTCAGCAAAACATTTTTATAAAAAACGGATTTAAATAAAAATGGTTTTGAAGTTTCTGTTTCTGTTAGTTTTTTCTTTTCTGTTTCTCTCTTAGTTGGCCTGGAAAGAGAAGGAAAGGGATAGACAGATAAACACAGAGCAGAGAAGGAAGGTCACAGTCATAGCAGGGCAGGAACCAGAACATAGCATAGAATCCTTGCTACAAATGCTATGGCACGAGGCTGACTGTAATCATCTGTAAACTTACAAAAACTTTTTGATGAATAAATAATCAATTATCATTCACAAAATTTTCTTCCATGTAATGTATGTTGCTTATAGTCTTTGATAAACCTAGTTTCCTTGTTTCTGTAGCATGGTATGGTTGAACAATCGAGACTTCTGTAAGCAAGATGATATGCTATGTTTCTGGGCATCTTTTTAGTCTTGTTTAAATCTGTACTGCCAGTTACTATGGACAGATCAGGGATTCTTGTGTGAAGGATTCTCAAACATGAGAAGGGGACCACCATGGTCCTTAGAGGTTAGAAACATATATTTTTCTTTTTATATGTAAAATCTTGTCAAGCAAAAATGAGATTGTTGGTGCCTTGCCAACCCTAATCAACAATTGGCTGACGAAGAGTGAACATGTCACAAGCGGGATTTGAACCGGGTGGGGAGGATAAACAATTGCCAACCCTAATCAACAATTGGTTTACAAATGATAATAAATAATGGTGGGGTTGGGTTCTGTTTTCACTATAAAATTGTGTGCAAATCATGAGTTCATTTTAGTAGAGATAGCAAAGTTGTTGGATTACAAGTATTATGGGTGGTTCGGCAATGAGAAAAAATGATAATAAATAATGGTGGGAAATAATGGTGGGGCTGGGTTCTGTTTTCACTACCTGTGCTTGCTATTCATGTTTATTTAAAAATGAGAAAGATTTTAAAATATTAGTAATCGTGCACCAGTCAGAAATTGTTTTAATGATATTAAAGTTTTTCTTCTCAACCCATGTATTAATAACTCTTTTGCGCTAATACTAAAAAGGTAGGTTTTGTTTATCTCCCTACAATTCATTCTTCCATGCTATGCATTTTACAATGCTTCATCTATGGTTAAGATAGACAGAATTTGAACATGGACATTTATAATTGTACTATTTAGAAATACAACTTGTAAGAGAACATACAGTACATTCTATTGGTTCATGTCCATTTCATCATACCGAAAGCTTCAATCACATCAAAGTACTTTCTTAACTTCTAGCAATTAGATTTATAAGTGGACTATTTAGAAATACAACGTATAAAGCTTCAATCACATCAAAGTACTTTCTTAACTTCTAGCAATTAGATTTACAAGTGTATTATTTAGAAATACAATACAATGCATTCTATTGGTTCATGTCCATTTCAGCATACTAAGCTTTAATCACACCAACTACTTTTTTAACCTTTAACAATTAAATTTATAATTGTACTATTTAGAAATATAACATATAAAAAAACATACTGTGCATTTTATTGGTTCATATCCATTTCATCATAAAGTTTCAATCACATCAATACTTTCTTAACCTCTAGCAATTATATCTATGTATCACACACAAATAACTAACAATATATTATTAAAAGTGAAATAGTTATATTGGCTATTAAAAATGAAATAGTGAGACCCAAGGATCAAATTTGAAGGGTAGGGTCCCATTTAACTTTGAAGGGTTGTGAGAAATTGAACCCTTCAATGTTGACATCTAAAAATAAATCATTCTTTTCATTTGAAACTGTAAGTGTACAACAAAATTTTATTATTTATTAAAAACAGTGTCCAGAAAAAAAAATGACAATAAGAAGAAATCTCAAGTGATTCAATATTTATATGAAATTAGTGAGGTAAACCATGTACTCTCTTGGTCCTTGGAGCATATAGTTTATTGAACTTAGATAAGGGACAATTCTGTCGCACCGATGAAATACTCGGTTGTTAGGTCGTTGATAAAATAAGGCATTGGAATTTGGAAGGACCTTTGAATGGAGGATTGATTCAGCTTGATGGTGGCTCTATTGGCCAAGTGTGATTGGGCCTAACTAAAAGAAAAACCCTAGAATGTAATACCTAATGCTTTCATGGAGAAACTTTTTTATTAACCCTAAATTCAACAGTTATTTTTAGAATTGAATCATGTCCTCCCCACATGCTCAAATCAAAGTGATCAAACAAAGGTCCCAATTTTAGGTGGATTGTGGATAGTCCCTCCAATGTATATCGAGTTTATACCCCAATTCGAATTGATCAAACAAAATCCCCAATTTTAGGTAGATTATGGATAGTACCTCCAATCTATATCGAGTTTATCGGCCCTATCGAAAAGGTTAAGTATTTATTAGTCCACTATAAGGAAGAACTTTAAATTCTCCAACAAATATCACTACAAGTTGGGTGTCTAGTTTCTACCAAAGTCAACAAGGAAGACGAATCATAAACACATTTGGGAGGTTTACGACAATGAGGATGTTGAAATCATGTTCTTCGCTAGATCATTTCACTCCTAGTTCCTCATTCATGAACGTCCATCGAGGGATTCCCTTGTTGAGATATATTGGTAGACAATTTGTACTTCTTGTTTCCATTTTTAGAAGGCTGACAGGAAAACGAAAGGGTCATAGTCTACAACATTTATGGTGTCGGTTGTTAAATATTTTATCCTTTCAACTATTGGATTTCATTAAGGAAATTTGAACAATTCAAAAACTTATATTCAAATAGTGTTCTTTCTTTCAACCTAATTTTTACAATTCACGATAGATAAATAACATTGACAGATTTGGAACTCAAATACAAGGCTCTTTCTTCTTGCTCCGCTACCCAAATGAAGTTGTGGTCCTAGACTATGAAAAGTATACATCATTTGGTTGTAATTTCATTTAAATACTGGGTTTTTTAAGGTTACATTTATTGAGTATTCGAGACTTAGTCTGGCGGAAACGCAATCGCATAATACATTAGAAATTTCAAACAACATTTTGGATGGAGAAATTTTAAACCCTTATATTTATAGAACCAGAAGGAACTCCAACAAGAAACACATTTAACTTTTATCCACATATAAAATGTTACACAAGTGTAAAATGCTACACATACTTGTAAATTCACGACAACCAAGTCGATAGCTTAGCTCTGCATAATCTTATGGAGGAAATAGAAATTAGGGAGACACTGAAGCAGGGAATTGGAGAGTTGAGAGTTTGAGTCCCGACCTCCGACTATCCTATACTCGTAAACCCAAAATAAAGTTTTTTTTCACAAACTTCACCGATCTCTTTAAGTTCGGGGAAGCTCAATCCAACCTACCCAACGTTATACCTTTGCTTCTCTTGCTCCTACATGTGAAAAAGGTGGAACCTTCAAGTTGCCCACTACAGAAGACAATGAGGAATTACAGTGTTGAACCGTTTCCTTCTACATAAAGACGATTGGAAGCAACGCCATCTTAATTCCACAATATCACAATGCTCCTGAGTTGGTTTACCTTGCACGAGGTAGGAGAATGCATGTTTGTGAATTTCACATGATTACAAAAAAAATCATTTTATAATTGCTTGTACATAACATAGATATATCTGTGCAGGTGAGGGAAAACTGGGTATTGTTTTCCCGAGGTTTTTAGATACTTTCAAAGATCATTCTTTGTTATGAGGGCGCTAAGGGCGTAGATCAGAGAGCCCATGGGAGGAAGAAGAAGAAGAAGAAGAAGAGGACTCAAGTCAAAAGATGAGGTGAGTGAGGAGAGGAGATGTAATAGCGATATTTGCAGGAGAAACCCACTGGTGCTATAATTATGGGAACGAGCCTCTCTAAATCGTAGCCATTGTAGACATAGGAAACCCTCATAAACAACTCGGGCGTAGGAGTTATCGTGTAAGCAACATGAGAAATTAAGTAATGATAATATTCAATTAGGTATATGACAAATTCTTTCGTTTCTTTTAGAGATGACTATATGTATATTGTACAACCATTCTCTCTGGCTGGCCCTTCATTCTAGTTGCCTTTGTCTCTACTGCCTAACCCCCTTCCTCCGATGAGATAGGTAGACTAAGCGGCCTAGGTGGACCGTGGGAGATCGGGAGTGCTTATTCAAATGATTCTGACCCCAGTAAATGACTGGAAATTGGAATAAATCCTAGAATCCTGGACTAACTAGTATAGGATATGATTCATGAGCACAAACAAAGGGCGGCATGCTGCTAGCCTACTACCAAAGATCCATCATCCCAGTCTTGTGGCGGTCATAATAGAAATGTCTAGCACTGGGTGAAACCCTGGTCTGGAAACTTACATACCCTCCAATGGACCAGGTTAGGTTCAAATCTAGCAAAGATTGCTCAATGCATTGTAAATTGCAACTTGTAAGTTGTAACCCAAAAAACAACACCATTAGTTTTTCCTTGTGGAGCCTTGACAGTGGAGGGTTATCAAATCAATTCACCCTCCATAGATATGACTCATATGAGTATTTAATTTCACATCATATACTCAAATACTCAAGTGACTTGTAAGTTGTGAGCTCACATGACTCAGTGAACAATAAGATGACAGATGGAAAATCGAGTTGGCAGGTGGCATCATCTCATACCAAGATTTAATGAAGTTGGTGACTCAGTAATGCATGCTAATGCCATTAAATGCTTTGAAAGTGAACATCGAATCGTGAGTCACAATCCCGACTCACCGACTTGAACTTGGCATTAGGCAGCCTAGTGGCCCACCATGGTCTGTGTCGATTGGGACTGAGATCCTCATCCATGATTCGACTATTCAAGGGCACTTGGGAAGACTCTGAGTCTAGACTTTTCTATAGTCCACTAAATCCTTGGATAGACAAATTTTGTAGCTCCCCTTCTATTGTAAATTTACCGAGGCTTACTCAATTTCATTATTGAAGTGCTGGAAATGAAACTAAATATTTTTTTGCATAGTAAAATTCCTTGTAGCCTTCTATGACGTTTAAAATGGCATTTGAAAGGCTCTGAAGGCTTCAAGTTTGAAGCCTGGTGAGACCTAACCATTTTGACTATTATAATAGGACACATTGATTTGAAAGGTCACAACCAAATATAAAAATCACGTGATTCATAGTTGTGATTTGAAGGGAAAACGGAAAAGCATAATATAAAAGAAAAAAGGAAAAGTGTTCTAATGTAATGTTCATATGAACCACCTATTATTAAACGAAATATTCTAGTGGGACCTTGTTGAAAGTGTAGTTGAAGCCATATTACTAACTAGTGGAATAAAATAATATGTAATGGTGTTAAAAGTTAAATTAGAAAGTTTACCAGGTTCTAATGCAAAGTTATAAAGGCTCGGGACCTTATTGAAAGTGTAGTTGAAGCAGAAGGGAATAAAATAATGTATAAAGTACTGAAAGGTCAAAGTTAAAGAAGTATTTGTGGTAAAATAAAGATAAATTTTGACATATGTGAACAATTAAAGTTTAGTGATAAAAAAAAGAATTTTTACCATTTCAATTCATTATGGTCTAGTGATTTGTTGGGTTTAGTTTTTTAGAATGATAAAATTTTAAATTTAAGTGGTGCTAAAAGTTCAAATAAAACTTAAGGAAATCTGTGTAGCGAAATAAAGATAAATTTTGACATATTTTAACAATTGAAGTTTAGTTATAAAAAAGAAGAATTTTTACCACCTCAATTCATTATGGTCTAGTGATTCGTTAAGGTTTAGTGTTTTAGAATGAATAAAATTTTAAACTCAAGCTGAGGAAGTATGTGTGGCAAAATATAGATAAATTTTGAAATATTTGAACAATTGAAGTTTAGTAATGAAAAGAAGAATTTCTACCACCTCAATTCATTATGGTATAGGGATTCATTAGGGTAGTGTTTTAGAATAAAATGGATATTTGAAGATAAATATATTATTATTTTTATTGATCTTTATGAATGTAATTATTATATTATTTATGAATTTATCAACCAATTATTAATTTTTGAGTCATAATTAAAACAATAGACTTGTGGGATAGGAAAAAGTATGAAATACGTGATTTAAAACAAAGGATTGGAGATTATTGTAAGTTAATGTTAGAAACTTGTGGGATGATGATGGTTATATAATTCTAGGTTCACCTTAGATGGAAACATTGGGGACTTTTATCTTATATATGAAGAATAAGTTTTGGGTAGTCTCTTGTAAGAAGATTGCATTGCTAGATGTTCTTTTTATCCTCGAAAACAAATCGTAACATTGCTAGATGTTACAATGAAAGATTCAAAAGATCCATCATTAAAAGACCTTAAAAATATCTTTAAGGTGACCCTTTAGGATAATCGGAAGTCAATACAAAAATGGAAAAATAATATGATGAGGTTGTTGCTGATAAAGATAGATATTGATCGTCTTTAGTCAAAGCTTAATCGCATAGATTGAAAAGTTTAAAAGTGAAAAGAAGCCACACCAAGAAATCCTTAAGCAACACACTAGAAAGAAACCAATACATATACAATTGAAATCTTATCAACCAATAAATCATTGGAACTATCAAAAGATGAAGGTTCCCAAAACAATACATAAGGCACAAGGAACACCTACACAAGGTACAAGGATACCTTATCGTCATCCTAATTGTAAAGGTTATCAATGAATTGGCTTAAGAAATAATCAATATGAAAAGTGAATATTTTATTATTTGAGAAAGAAATCGAAGTGTGGAATCCTATCATTTTCCAAATCAAAGAAGTTGTTGCTACATAGTTTTATAGAATATTGAATTAAGGTGGTCTGACCCTTTCATAATAAGACAATTTTGTTCAAAGCTTCATAGCTAATGTAATCTTTGAAGCATCAACCATCACAACTTCAAGGACATAGAATCATGAGAAGACATTACAAACTAGAACAAATAAAGATTTGACATCTCTAAAGGGGAGGGCAATGTATTGAATATAATATTTAGACATATATCGCATCCAATGAAGATAATAATAAATATAAATGAAGTGTCACATCCTTAAGGGAAACGACCCATCTAAAGGATATGTTTGCTCAATCATGGTGAATAGTCAATGCATATTGGTACACTATCACATGATATTGTATCAACAACTTATCTATCTTATTCATTATTTACTATTTGTCCTATATGAATTTTTGTCTATTGTCCTTATGATGGATATTTGTTAATAAATGAACTTTTGTTCTTGTCAGTGTCCCAAGTCATTGGGATTACTTTGAGAAAAAACATAACTAGACGATGGCAATGGAGATATATTACTTTGGGGAGTGTTCAAGTTGTGATATGTTAGATTGCAAACCATGAGATCATTTACACTCCTTGTAGCCACGTTGGAACCGTTGTTGTCTTATTGTGTTTCTAGTTATGGTCCATTAGCCATTCCAAGTTCACATGCAAACTAAACTGTTTGATTTATGTGCCATGTAACACCACCTTGAACATATATACAGGTTGCGTAAGCATACTATGCACGCTCATTTATCAAACTTTTCATGAAACTCTAGCACAATTTCTCATCCACTCTAGTTCCATGGTTTAATATGTTTAGTGAATCATTAAAAAGTATATTGTGATTCCTTGAACTTACGTGATGCCATGCTATAGCAAACATTATCACATAATGCAAGCAGGGGATTAATGGGTCAAGTACTAGTGATGTTCACACGAATAGGGTAATATACACCATTCACAAATAAGTTAATGGAACAATACTTCATACACAATAAATTAGCTAACTATATAGTATATACACTTTGATTTTCAAACTTAACAATCCATAACAGTAATTCCTATTCCTATTTGATTGTGACATCATCACACACATTTCATGTTTGCTTCATAATTCATGGTATGAGAATATAAGAGAATAGGGAAATACACAAACTCACCACTAGTACACTCCTAGGCTGGCAATTGTAATAGAAAAACAATATTCAACCAACATACAGTGGAAAAAAACAAGCCAACAAAGGGAGAGTGACAAGTTTTCGAAAATAATTGATGCAATGTTGAATAGATGATGATTTATCTCATCTTTTTTAATCATTTGCTTTTAAACAATAGAAAGACAATTTTTCCACAAATGCATTACACTTTGCTATGTAACACCAACACAAGGTTTATGAGTTGGAAATAACAATGGCAAGGAAAGATGGCAATAACAGTGAGTGGTAGATAAATAGAAGCCTTGACATGAACAATAGAGATGTGAATGTAAAGCACTACGGAGAAGCATGGAGATGGAAATAATAGCTTGCAACTCTAATTATAGATATAACATACTAAGGATAATTGAAGGAAATAAAAGTAGAATTGGAAGACACTTAATCATATGAAGCTAAAATAAAGTATCAATGTTTCGCAACTATAATTAGCATGGTGTTTGTGTGAGTCTTCTGCTACTTCACAAAGTGCTTAGGAAGAAGTAGAGAGAGCTTAGATGCTTAGAGAAATTGTTTAGGTTGCCCAACTATCACTATTACCGACTTAGGTTTCTTGTTTAGCTTTTTAGGTCATTTAGTTGTCAAATGCATCTCTTGCGTTCCATTATTGTTCCATTTAGTAGGGATGGTAGATGAAACCATCCACTAGAAATTGGTTGTCACACACTATTTAAGTGTTGCAATTATCGAAACTTAATAACCAGGTGAAATTTTAGATATTAAAATCAAAGGAGAACCATGTATTTTCAATGGGTAGAATCCAATCCAAACAACTTGGATATTGGCTATGAGCACGGTTGCATTTGGACCTTTTCATTGGAATTTATATCCTATATTTCTTCAAAATAATATATACAAAAGGACCCTGTGACCCTTGAGAAAATATAGGAATTGTTGTAATTATTTCGAGTTGGAGTCTCCATTGTATCTAGTTGGTTTTTAGCATCCCCGTTATTTTGGTTAGTTCATAAATTTTGCACGGTGTCCTAACTTTCTCTACAAATATATAACCATGCTCTATAAGGCTTGATCCCTGAGCACTTAGACCTTTAATATAATCCATTTCATAGCCCAACACAATTATCCTAGACAAAAGTATAACATTAGAAATATAAGATGATCACACAATACATAAATTGTTGATTATGAAGATTGCTAGATGGATAACAATTCAATGATAATTCAATTAATCTTCATGAAACCAAGAAAAAACAATAATTCACCTTTGTAGTATTGAATGCATGTTATTGGCAATGGTTAGCATACCTTGTTGGTCCCTTTTTTAATTGATGCCCTTTTCCACAATTAAGGGGAAAAGCACAAATGGAATATTATCTTATTGGAGGCTAGAAAATAAACCAATAAAGAGAAATTAGAGGAGGACAAAGGACTGATAATGCAATTGCTTGATAACGTTCAACACTTGGACCTGGAGTAAAAATTGGGGATTTTTTATTCACTTGTGCAACCTCCATGTGGATGCACTTGTGAGGAATATCCTTTGATACTAGTGCAACTTTGCCCAAATGTGTAGATAAGTCCTTTTGAGTGCACTAAGGGATCATAGGTTGCCACATTTTTGCAATTGAGAATTATGTCAAGAGACCATGCACTCAAGTCACATGCCCATCAAATGACCAAAATAAAAGTTAATGGGATTAGATAGAACAATAGTGACACCAATATGTTGGACTCCCTAAAGATACTATGAAAACATAATTCAAAATAACATGATTAAGGGAAACTACAAAAAAATGCCATGAACTTGCATATGATGTCATCTCTTTGAAATTCATTCCATGTAGGTGGTGGATATGGAAACAAGAATGAAATTCCAGTGGATGAATTAACACTCCATTAACCTCAACAAATACGTTTGTTGGTAGAACTTTGATTGCATGAATTTTAGACTATCTTTTAAATTTGGTGGATTTTTTACATTCTACTAGTAAGACCTCCATTTTATTGATGATTTGCACATATGAATAACAACGTCATGCTGAATAAGCTAATAATGCCATTCCATATGTTTTTTCCTTGAAAAAAGCGTAATTTTATCTTAAAAAAACAAAATTACATTATGTAGAATACATGTATCATATGCATTTCTAAACACTAAACCTGTAAACATCCATGCATAAGCATGTGTTGAGACATCTTTATAGATATAAAAAGCAAGAATTAACATGTAAATCAATCCCAACGTTACGACTGATCAGCTAGAGGGCCCAACCCCTCCATGAAAGGTCTATGGTAAAACTCAAAATGATCTTCATTTTGGTACTCGACAATCAACCGTTTCCCAAGGTCCAACTGAATGCCTTCATTAGATTGCATGTCTGCCTCCGAATTATGCTCCTTGTAGACATGGTGACAAGTGCAACAATCAAAAGACTCCATGATGCAAATAACTTCTTCAAAAATTGCAAGTAAAAGGAACTTGTGACAATGTTGTGCATGATTCACCAAGTTTATTACATTCAGAGAATCACCAAAGATATGAATGGAACTACAATCTTTTTCCCCAATAAAAGGTAACAACAATTTTAAGGACATGAGTATTGCATAGTTGTTTGATCAAGAACCCAACCCCATTTTAAGCTTGAAATAATGATTTTCTGAGAGATAGAGAATCATCCCCCGCATACTTGATTGTCCTCATATGGAACCCCATTGAAAAATGTCCACCAATTTTATTTATCTACTTGTTCTTCCTAAATGTGACAAATTGTTGCCCCCACCTCCCTTTTCCCTGTGGGAAATGTGAAAGGATACTGAGCCCTTGGGTAGCAATCAAATATGGAGTAAGGCTTATCTTGGAAGACTGATTTATCCCTGGCTAGCCAGATGCCCCAACTTACGATCAAGGGAAGAGCCTTCACCCTCCAAAAAAAGATTAGCACTCCATTCCTTCCAGGCAATGCCATTCCATATGTTCTTATCAATATTGTTCTTTTTACTCTCCTATCATTTAATTCGTGTTCACATACTATTCACACAAAAAGTCGATTTACTTGGTTTTATTGTTATTTCTCTATCCTTGGAAAATCTACATTTAACATATACCTCCTAATACCATGGGATTGATGCTCATAAGGTTAAATTTGGAGTTGGTTTTTAAAGGAAAAACTAAATAATCTCCAGATATGAATGAAACATATCAAGATATGCGAGTACTTGATTGAATTTGAACCAAGAGATTGTAAAAAGAGTAAATGGGAATACTTGAATCATCTAGACAACCAAAAAGATGGAAACAACACATAAGGTGGACAATGTTCTTGTAACAATAAAATGCAATGACTGCAAAAGTCACCAAAAATGTATAATCAATAAATTGATACATCTTTTAAGTAACCATATTTAATATTCTAATAATAATATATAAAAAACATAACATTCTAAAGTACATACTTATCAAGCTTCTCTTATATCAACAATATTTTTTTCTATACTAAACAAGGCCAACCACAAGAAGATGGAAGCCCATATACATCTCCTTCCTTCTACACATCCCTCTACCTACTCTTCATCATTCTCAATTTCCTATATGCAATCTATTTGAAATGAACAAAATATAATAAAACTTAAAACATTGCATTAAATTATCAAAACAAAAAAACAAACATCATAGTACAAAATATTTTATATTAATAAAACCAATTGTTATGATAATGTTACATTATCATAGATCTTAACAAAATTGTTATTTTTGGTATATTGTCTCCTATAATCATTCTTACATACTTTTTGTTTTTAAAAATTCATAAGCGACATGTTCATGCGTTCATTCTAAACTTTGTAGTTTGGTGGACGCTGCTTTTTTATTTATTCATGCTACCCACTAGCATGCTATACACATCTCATGTTGAATGGAATCAACACAACTTAAAAAAAATAGGAAAAATGGATATAATTAAATGATTATAATGTTAAAATTTTTGTTTAATAATTTAATGTAAATATTATTATAATGTACATTATTTGGTTGATTCGTATACACAAAAAAATAGGAAAAATGAATATAATTAGTAGATTATAATGTTAAAATCCCGGTTTAATAATTCAATGTAAATATTATTATAATGCACATTACTTGGTTAATTAATATAGACTGTGGTTTTGAGGATCTCTTCATCTTGTCACCCAACATTCTCATTCTCATTTATAGGCTCTTCTCATGAAACATAATTTTTTTTAACTAAATACAAATTAAATCATTAATACCGTTATACATTTGATTATTGTACAACCATACCATCTTCACAAGACTCCTCTCAACTATTTACTGCACTGCCACTCATGTTTTTCTTCATTAAAACTTGGTAGACATTAATTCATTGGAAACAATAAACCGTGAATGGGATTCTAATTAATGGACATTCGCAATCATGGATAGTTATTTACTTCAACATTCACCATTGGAGTTTGTGATTGCCCATGACCTTTCCAATGTTCAACCACAACGTTAAACCCAAACTTGAATGTGATCTTTAATTCTTCTTTAATAGGTGTTGTTTTGTACTATCATGATTATTCCACAACACCACAAATTTTAATCATCCATTAATCTAAAATAAAACTTGGAAGATCTTAATAATGAAATGGCTTAGTTATTTTGATACAAATCTTGCCAATGATTTGTTTTAGAAACTGAAACTCTTTTCATTATATAAAAAGGTTGTGCACAACCATTCAAAACAAGAGCAGACCCAATCTGGATTATGAATTTACATTAGCAAAAAAAACCCATGTCTGTAACTACCTTGACCTTACTAAATACCTTATATTTCTTCACACTTTTCACCATGCTAAAGGAGGGATAAACACTTATGAACTGAAAGTTTAATAAAATATTAAAAAACATCAACTAAAACCTTAGACTTTAACACTATTACTTGTTCTTTGCATCCATGCATGGAACATGCTTTGAAAATGAAATTCATTCCATTGGCTGCAATCCGTTAGCTCGTGTTTCCTGGAAATGGCTACATTGGGTCATATTGACCAATTTTTTGATGTCTTCTACAATTCTATCAATCTTTCCTAGCAATTCTTTGATATCCCTGTCCATATCATCAATCCTTGATTCTTGGTAGGACAACTTACTTAACACATAGCCAATGTTAATTGAAAGCTCCTGGTTCTTTCTCACACAGCTACAAATTGCTCTGAAAACCTTCCTAAGATGAATTTTAAAATCAACAATCCTTCCCTTGACACTGTTCAGACTCTCTATCCATCCTTTCCCTTCGTTCTTCTCAGTCTCCATTGTCGTTGTTTCCTCGACCGAGCACCTGAGGAAACTCTTGATAATATCTGCGTGGTTTGGAACAATAACCTCCTCTAACTCCTCCTATGTCTCGTCATGTGACATACACCAACCCCTTCCTTCTAAACCACTCCACTCGGCTGTCGTTATGTGTGTGAAGACAACTACAACATTAAATTAAAGTGAAAGTTGTTCGTCTGAGTTTTGTAAGCGCTGTTCGGAGTTCACGTGGGCTTGAGCATGTATGACGCCACATATGTTGCTTCCTTGATCCATCAACACGTTCCCTTGACCCTCGTTGCACTTGAATGTGTTCGTCATGGAATTGGGTGATGTTTAGGACCATCGAAATGGAACAATACACAACCTATCTCAATTCTATTCCTTTATTGGCCAATGAATCCGCCTTTCGATTGTGTTGCTTAAGAATGTGCACGAAACTGAGATCTATGCCCGCCATGAAGTGTGCAATTCTTCTATATCTTATATTTCCATTCCTAAATCCTCTCTGCATCTTTTGAATGACTTGTCTAGAATATCCTAGGATGATTGCTTTGTCTATGTTTATTTTTGCCATAAACATAAGAGCTAGCCATTCAACTTCATTGTTGGTTTTTGTTCCTAGTCCTCAAGCAAAAGATTCTACAATTTTTCCTCTTGGGTCGTAGAATATCCCCCCCGCACCTACCTCCCCAAAATCTTACCAATGATTTAACGTAACCACCCTAGCTAAGTTTATGCTGGTCGTGATTTTTATCCTCACTTGCGTGGCATAGAGAGTATCTTTGAGACTACGAAAAAATTTCATGGTCAAATATTACAATCTTTATTTAGAATTAAAAAAAAATCTATTCCATTAAATTTACCATGTTATACCTTCCTCCATCTGGTAGGGTCTTTCCTTCTTTTCTCATATTCTTCTCCTTTTCTTCTCCTTTGCATCCTCTAGTAGAGTCTTCCACTCCCTCTTGAGAACTATTGAAGGATTTTTGTATCTTTTTTTCCCAAGTTTACCCTAAATGTATCCCTAATTGTTTTCTATTAGTTACATGTCAAATATGTAACTTTAGTTCAATATATAACCAAAGAGATTAACCATTAGTGCCTATAAGCTCCTTTTTATAATGAAAGAGATTAACCATTAGGTCTATAAGCTCATTGTTAAAAAGAGAAACTTGTGGGTTAAATCTTGTACAAATGGAGGGCCCAAAAAGATCTTCTCATTTAGTCGCTTCCAAAACATATTATTTCCAATCAAACCAATTTCTGAACCTGATTAGTATAAAATAAACATAAAATAGGTAATGCATTTGTATCGCATTATATATGGAAAAGAAAGATAAACATAAAATATGTACTGCATTTATATCACATTATACATGGAAAATAAAGACATTAATAATTACTATGGATTATTATTATTATTATTTGGCTTAAATGGGATAATGTTATTGTCCACTATAATCAATGGTGTCTCAATGCTACTAACATGTGTCATTTTATGAAGTCATTTACATGATCAAGGAATAGGGAAAATCTTAAGGATCAATATTTTTTTTAATTGTAGAAACCTTGGTGAATCTTTCTAATTCTTAAATTTCCAACCATAAAATGTTCGACGATATTTTTCTAAAAGATTCAAATTTAGAAGGATTTTATATAGTTTTTGGATAATTTTGGAGATTTTTAGAGTAATTTTTCTGAACCCATGGAATTTGGCTAAATCAATTAGAAAAAAATGGAAATTGGCAAATCCTTTTTTGGAAAAGGTAAAAAATTAGCCAATGGGCTAAATTTCGCCCCTAAAATTTTCCTTGTCTAAGGGTGGGGGAAATAGGGCCATCTTTTCCAACATATGCATGGTTCGGCATGCCATGTACAAGGGTGTCATCTGTGTTGGGCATGTGTTGTGCTCTTTGTAGATTCCTAGAGTAATAGAGGTCTAGGGAGCCAATGCCCTCGAAAGAAATTTTTGGGGTCTATTTTTGGTTCGTTTTGAGTAGTTTTCAACCAATGTTTATTCGACCCAATATACACTAATTACGATCAAGGAAATGGGGTTGTAATGTAATCCGTGTTAATGGATTAGGGTTTTGGATGCATAATATTGTATTGTAAATATAAAAGATAATACAATGATATAAAGTCGAAAAACTCATGAATGTTGGTTTTCATGGTTTTGGGTTTCTAGGGTAAATCTTTATGTAATGTTGTTCAACTAATACATGTTATTTCCAAAATATTAAACACCTTGAGAACCTGCTCACACAAATAGATCACATATAAACACATTGATGTTTTACATGGTTTAAATCCTAAAAGAGGGAAAAGATCCACAACGCTAGCCAAATAGCTACTTGAGGCAATATATCAAGCAAAGGAAACAAATATTTTACATGTGGGTTTATCATAATCAATTATCAAGCAAATGACCCGCCATGCTCTTTAAATAGAGATAATGGACCAATCAGGTGTTGAGCCACATACCAATAGCCTTTAAGATCGAGGTGAAGATGAATTATCAGATCACTTTATGTTTAGAAAAGATTGTGTCAGTTGGATTACATACTAATGCATACTAAAGAAACACACTTTACTTAAAGACACACGATACCAAGTTGATCTTAACTGACTCCTAAGGGTATAAATATCCTAACATCCCTCCTTAAAAACAACTTGGGATAGGGATGTAGGATTCACAAAGGTGACACAACGTGAGAAGGAAGGAGGCATTAGAGCCTATTCCCCCAACGACAAATGCCTAAACTTTTAACATAGATAGAAGTTTAGAAAAATTCCCTTATTTAAGATACTTTGTGAAAATGTCTGCAAATTGATCATCTTTATGGAAAAAGAGCACAAAAAGACGATCATGAACAAGTTTTATGATGAAATGCATCTGTATCTCAATGCATTTGATGTGTTGATGTTGTACTATATCTTTGGGGAGCTTGATGACACTCTGATTATCACACCAAAGGGTAGTTAGATGTTGTTGTTTGAATTCAAACTCTGAAAGGATTTGTTGAAGCCACAAGGCTTCCTGACTTGCATTAATTGTAGCTTGATACTTTGCTTTTGTTGAAGAAAGAATAAGAGCTTGTTTCTTATGAGTACAAGTGACAAGACTAAAACCTCTTAAAGACGAGAATGATTTGTTTCTCAATCAACAAACTTAACCTCTTACACAGCCAAGCCAAAAAGGACAAAAATGATACCTTAATTTTAAAACTCTAAGTTTACCATCACAACTTTAACCTTCATAAAAAAAACCAACAAAGGTAACATTACTAACACAACCTTCTCCTTCATTGAATAATCTAAAAAGGTATATGTATTAAGAGAACAACCTTGAATAATTTGCAAATATAAATAAGTGAGCCACTTTTACATAATTCTCTATGTTTTTTTGTTATTTGTTATTTTATTATTATTAAAGTTAAAACCGCGTGGCTAAAATAAGTACTAAAATAAAGGAACTATATCTACATTATGAAAAAGAGTAAAAGAACTAAATAGTTAAAAATTTAGAAACGATACATTAATGACAAATTTATATTTTTAATAATTTTTTAATGTTTGATTTTTAAAATTAAAATTGAAATATTAAATATTAAATAATTAAATTAAATAAAAATAAGTAAAATATATTGTAGCCCGCATGGGTATGGTTTATTGGCGGTTCCGTTGTAATAAGTTTTTGTAAATTAGAGGTCATGAGATCAATTTNTAACCGTGTCCCATGTCTTGCGGCGGGTGTGGGGCACCTATGTTTATAGTGGTAGTGGGAATGGATCCCTGGACCCTGTGTCAGAAAAAAAAAAAAAGTTAAAAGAAAGTAAATAATTATATATAATAAAGTTAAAGGGAATATTATAATAAAATAAAGAAAAGGAGAAGTAATTATATGTATGATGATGATTTAATTATGAAAATAAAGAAAAGTGTTAAAAAATAATGTAAAATTAATGATCATTTTATTATTAGTAGTAGTATTATGTATAAAATATAAATATATCTATTTATTGTGAATAAAAGCAAAAACATAAAAATAAACTATTTAATAAATAAATAAATATTTATACACAAATTAAATCAAAAGAAATAAGTGAAAGGGTTATACATATTAAGTAAAATTTAATAAGAATTATGAGATGTGGAGATGTGAAGTTGCATAGCCCTTAAAATATTTCCTTTTATTAATGAAAGCTTCTTATACATCATAATTTCAAGATATAATAATTTTTTCAAAACCCTCCAAACCTTTGGACGAGGAACAACTCCAAACCATACTTGATGTTAACAAATCCGTACAAAATATGATAAAGTTTACATAGAGAATGGAGGAGACAATAGTTTGGAATTGCAATCTTAACCTAATTTATTTTTCAATCTTAACCTGATTTGTTTTTCAATCTATTTGTAATCTGGGCATGCTTTGCGTGTTTGAATATATCATGATTTACTAAACAATATAGTTGTGAGAAAATCAAGGGTTTAAATACTCTTACGTTAATAACAAGTTAGTTGAGGAAACTCAATTCCAGATTTTTCTAGCTTAATCAATTGGTAACCTCGAGCTTGACCAAGCTTCATGTACTGTTGTTTGTTTGATTGGGTGAGGTAGCTCCAATAACCTTTTTTGTTTTAAGTCCGTCCAGCAGTATCCAGGTTATTGTCCTATCTTTTGTACAGTAAATATGATGTCGATTCTTAGTAAATTTCTATTTATAGATTCTCATCATTGTGGTTTTCCTTTCATACAGACAAAATGAGACAAACATGTAAAATTTATATAATAAATATTCTACCCATCGTAACAGTACCATCACACCAACTCTTGTATTTAATTCATATTAAAGAGTTGTTGACTAACTATATTCATTCACCATAATGAAACATTTATCAATCATTACATAATCATGCTAACAACTATATATGAAACTGAATAGTCAATGGGAAGCTTTTAAAAATCTGTAATTATAATACAAAAGATAAACTTATCTATGATAAATGGTGGTACTAGGTATAGATCATCCCTAATAGCCCGCTCTATCTGGCCTTAGGAAAACTCCAAGTCAAGTGACCTGCAAGATTCTACCCCCTTGCCCAGAACTCAAACTTAATAGGCTTAACCTTTCTCTTCCAAATATATTAGGGAAAGTTACTGTCTAGAGCCTATCTTGATAGCTCTAATTCCACATAGCCTGATAGCTCTCCAATTTCCCTGAGTCTAATAGCTCCCAATCACCACAGATCTTGGTAGCTCTCAATTTTCACAGAGCCTGATAGCTCATATTTTCCAGAGAACTTGATAGCTCGATTATAGCTCGATTGTAGCAGAGCTTGAAATATCTCTTCTTCTTTTTTCCAAAAAGGGGAGGTGTTCCCCCCCTTATGCATGTTTTTTCTTTGACTAGGAATTTCTTTGTAGTAACTAGCTTTCCCCATTTGACCACTTGTCCCCTAGGGATGAGTAAAAGTTTAGCTATTAGCTTAAATGAGAGTTCTCTGAATTCACAACAAGGCTATTAATAATCGTAAAGAAATTTAATTAAAATTATTGAATACCTATTTATTTACATTATTATTTGGAGTCATCATAGTCATAAACTTATAAAAAAAATTACCATCATTTACAGGTCTATTACAGTAATTAAATTTAACCATGGGTGTTACAATCCTTCCACCCTAAATATTTTCACCCTTCTTGGTGAAACTTTGATCAACATTCACTGATTAAAACAGAAAGGGGTAAGCTTGTCTCATTTCATCATCTCTTTCCCAGGTGGCTTCTTCTGGAGCACAATTCTCCCATTGTACTTTAACTTGAGTGATCACCCACTTCGAGAGCCTTATTTCTATCCGATCTATGACGCATACATGTTCTACAAGAAACTCTCTTTCCGGTTCTACCTGGAGCACATCCCATTCAATGGAATGAGTTTTGTCAGAAATATATTTCTTTAGCAGAGATACATGAAAGACATCATGAATTCTAATACGAGGGGGTAGTGCTAGCTAATATGCAACTAGCCCCACCCAAGCTAAAATTTCAAAGGGACCCACAAATCTAGGTGCAATCTTAGTGTGAGTTTTGGCTCTCAAAGAGATTCTTTTTGGTTTTACTCTTAATAATACATGATCTCCCACTTGGAATTCTTTTGTTTTATGCTTGGCATCAACATAGCTTTTTTGGTTGTCCTGGGATGTTTTCAGATTTTGTTTTTTCTATTGTACAACCCATTCCATTTTCTCTAACATTTTCGGTCTCAGAGCCAACCGATCTTTAGAATTACACCAACTTAAGAGTATTTTACATTTCCTGCCATATAGTTCCTCAAAATGACTCATTTGAAGGAAAGCCTGATAACCATTATTATATGCAAATTCAACTAGATGCAAAACATCTTCTCACTTACCTGGTTGTTTCATAACATACATGCACACCATATCTTCAAGTACCCGATTCACTCGTTCTGTCTATCCATCTGTTTGTGGGTGGTATGCAGTGTTAAAATTTAGTTTGCTATACATGCTTGCAAATAAATATTTCCAAAAATTTGATATAAGTTTTGTATCTCTATTTGTAATCACTATATTTGGTATTCCATGCAACCTAAATATTTCCTTCATGAATATTTCAGCGATGTTAATTGTCTTTTAATTGTATTTAACAAGTATAAAATGAGATGCTTTAGTCAAATTATCGACTGCCACCATAATAGAGTCATTTTTTTTGGTTCTAGGCAGACCTGTAATAAAATCCATTGTAATTGTTTCCCACTTCCATTCCAAAATGGGTGTGGTTTGTGGTAACCCAACAAGGTGTTGATGAATTGCTTTAACATGTTGGCATTCTAAGCACCTAGCAATGTATTCTGATGCATCTTTTTTTTCTTCATACTTGGCCAATAAAAATATTTTTTGAGGGCTGTGATAAGCTTCTGATATCTTGGATGTCTGGAATATGGGTCATCATGAATCACTTTGAAATTTATTTAATTCCCAACTAGTTGGTATGTATATTCTAGTTTTAAAGAGCATAAAACCTTCTGTATCAATCTGAAATTCATTTCCAACACCTAAATCAGATCCGTTAATACACTATTCTATCAAATTTATGTATTGTAAATCTTCTCTTGAGGTTGTTTTTATGGTTTTTCAAATCAGACTCATAGATGCTTGTTACTATTGCATGCAAATCATGTTGTTTTCGACTAAGGACATCTGCAACCACATTCTCTTTACATTTTATATTCTTTATATCAAACTCATATTCACTTAATAAGGAAATCCATATGGCTTGTCATGCATTAACTATCTTTTTAGAAAATAAATATTTCAGCCCATAGTTATAAGTCAACAACATGAATTTCTTTTTTAAAAGATAATGACGCCATATTTTCAATGCATGGATAATGGCTATTGATTCTATATCATCGGGGGGATAATTTCTTTCATAGTATTTTAGTTTATGAGATTCATAACAAATGAAATAACCCTCTTGAGTCAATACACCGCCCACTCCTTTGATTGCAACAATGCAAACCACAAAGTCTTTATATGGGTAAGCCATATTTAACACGGGAGGAGTGGCCAACAAATGTTTAAGCCTGTCAAAGTTGTCTTGACACTGTTGGATCCATACAAATTTGACTCCCTTCTTCTGCAAGGAAGTAATAGGGTTGGACACCCTTGAAAAGCCTTCGAGAAAATGTCTATAATACCTTGTAATGCCCATAAAGGATCTGATGTCATGGACATATTTTGGTACATGCCAATATAGAATAACCTGAACTTTTGCAGGATCAACAACTATACCCTGGTATGAAATAATGTTGCCTAAATATTGGATTGATTTCTTAAAGAACTCACACTTACTGAGTTTAGCATACAATTGATGTTCACATAATGTTTACAATGGTAGTCTTAAGTGTTCTTCATCTTCTTTCTTGTCCTTTGAATATATCAAAATATCATCTATAAATATGAGCACAAACTTGTCTAAGTACTTACTGAGTACATTGTTCATTAAGAACATAAACGTAGAAGTAGCATTAGTGAATCCAAAAGGAAGGACTACAAACTCATAATGACCATATATTGTTTTGTAAGCAACCTTATGAATATCCTCATCCTTTATTCCAACTTGATGGTATCTAGATCTGAGATCAATTTTGGAGAATATTTTGGCTCCTCTCACTTGATCAAAGATATCGTCAATTCTAGGTAAGGGATATTTATTCTTAATAGTCATTTTTTTAAACTATCGATAGTTAATGCACAAGTGAAAAGTATTGTCCTTTTTATTGACAGATATGATAGGTGCACCCCATGGCAACACACTTGGTCAAATGTATTCCTTATCAAGTAGTTATTGCAACTACATTCTTAACTGTGTAAGTTCAAGAATACTCATGTGGGAAGGGGATCTGGATACCTGTGCTGACCCCATCATTAGATTAATGGTAAACTCAAGGTATATCCTAGGAGGTAAGCCTATAATATCTTCAGGAAAAATATCCTGAAATTATTTCAATATAGGGCTATCCTCTAGGATTAATTTCTGTCTATATTTTCATCATTTAATATTTGAACAACATATAACTGGCAACCTTTCCTACCACACTTTTAAAGTTATAATGTTGATATTTGTCTTATAAACACCGATTTAAATATTCCCTTAATGAACTAACTGTTCCCCTAGTCATCTATGCAAGTAAGGGTCTTATCTAAGCAATTTATAACTGTGTGATGAGATTCCAACCAGTCCATTCCAATCATGACATCGTAGGAGCCTAAAGGTAAGACATTTAAATTTACCTGTGTATTCGTGTTATTTATTGATAGATTACATTCTTTTTCCAGTTCTAATTTTTTTCTTTTAGTTCTAGTAGCTAACTAGACCAACCATGGTTTCAATTGTTTATGCTTATGTAACTTTCATTTTTCAACTATTTGAGGTCCAATATAACTCAAACTGGCTCCATAATCAATAAGAATAGAAACATCAATATCTAGGATCTTACCTTCAACCTCCAGCATGGTATATTGATTATTTTCTTGATGATCCTCTAAGGCGACATTGATTCGAGGTATGTTCCTCACGACATCATTCATGGTGGAAGCTTCCTGCAGATTATTCACATTTGGTACCTTGTTATCATTTTTGTACAGTTCCCACATGGGGTCCATTACAACCCAAAACTTTACTATGTTGTTAAACCCACTACTATTAACTTTGACACTCTTAACTTCGCCACCAGTAGAATAATTTTGAGGGTTTTTGAACCAATTGTAGTTATTATCTGAATAAATCCTAGTCCCTTTCTTGAATGGTGAAGGTTTGTACACATTTTTCCCTTGTCCTTGTTTTTCCTTCTTTTTATGTTGGCATGATTTATTCAATTCATACCACTGTTTGAATTGTAAAAAGAATAATTTTGATTTTCTAATGGCATCGTCCATTGTTTTAGGCATTCCAAATTCAATCTTGACCTTGTACACTTGAGGTAAACAACTGAAAAACCTACATACTTTAGGTTTTTCTTCTTTCAAGTACGATACATAACATTGTAGGTTACGATGAATTTTAAAAATCGACAATGCTTCCCTTGACATTGTTCTGATCCTCTATCCATCCTTTCCCTTCGTTCTTCTCAGTCTCCATTGCCAATGTTTCCTCGACCGAGCACTTGAGAAAACTCTTGATATATCTGTGTAATTCGAAACATTAACCTCCTTTAGCACCTCCTGCTATGTCTCGTCTTGCGGAATACACCGACCCCTTCCTTCTAAACCACTCCACTTGGTTGCCACTTCGCGTGGCAGAGACAACTGCAACATTAAACCGAAGTGAAAGTTGTTCGAATGATCTTTGTAAGCACTGTTTGGAGTCACGTGGGCTTGAGCATGTAGGACACCACATATGTTGCTTCCTTTATACATCAACATGTTCCCTTGATCCTTGATGTGCTTGAATGTGTTCGTCATGGAATTGGGTGATGTTTATGACCATTGGAATGGAACAATACACAACCTATCTCAATTCTATCCCTTTATTGGCTAGTGAATCCGCTTTTCCATTGTGTTTCCTAAGAATGTGCACAAAACTAAGATCTATGCGTGCCATGTGTTGAAGTTTTATACCTTGGGAGTTGTTCCCCTTGGTGATTTTTTCCAAAGTCACTAGGAAAAGGGGTCATGTCACATGGACTTTATATTAATGACTTGAGATGAGCATTAAAAGCAGTTTAGTGATTAAAGTGTACTTCAAGTAAAAATTTAAAAAGTGAGTTAATTAAATTTTAATTTGTGGAGAAAAGGGATTCTATCACAACCACTCATTTAATCTATCTGGGCCCTTGGATTAGATGACCTTTCACTCACCCACTCATTTTTTACCTAAAAGGAAATTTTCCATGTGAATAGGCACAAGTTCATTTTGAGAGAGAGAGAGTCGATTTTCATTGAAGGAGAAAAACGCAGCAGTTGAAGTTTTTTTTTATGGCACAAATTTTGAGGTAAAAATTCAGAGCATTTATTGCAGTCGTACAGTACAGTCCGTACAAAACCTTTTTTTTTTTTTCTGTCAGTACAAGGCAGAAATTCTCTACTTCAGTACGCACGATTTTCGAGGCAGTGATCGTACAGTGCAATTCGTACAACATGTATGTGCAGTCCTGTAGCAGCACGGTTTTCGAGGAGGTTGCAGGCAAGAAATTCTGGGTTTGATTTTTTTGAAGTGGGAACGAATTTTGAGGATGATATTAATCTTCTGGTTGAGATAAGTTGTGACCGAAAATGTTTGTCTTTTTATGTACTATTGAAAAATAAATAAAAAATTTCTCTCTAATAGGTTTCCCTCGGAGGTTGGGGTTTTGCATGGGTCATTTGACCAAAAATTCCTAAGTCTGATTTTTTATGTGTGAATGTGTATTTTTATTGCTGCTCATTAAAAGTTGTAAAAATTCTTCTTGTGTTTTAGTCATAATTGTTTATGAGAAATGGTTTTTTGCAACTGCGAGTAAATTGGATCGGGCATTAAACAATGATGAAAATGGTGGTTGGAACTGGGTCGAGGGAATGAGATTTTTTTACATGGTATCATATCTTTGTTAGAGAAGAGCATAATTTTTACACAGTGAAAAATTTCAGACCTTCAGTGAATTCTTCTATCAATGGGAAGCACCTTGTAGAGACTTAAAATTTTGCATTAAAATGGCAACAAGACTTAGGTTGGAGGATAGGCTTGATGGGGCTGGGATGTTTGTCCCATGGAAAGATAGACTAGTGCTTATATTCGAGGAAAACGAATTATGGGATGAAGTGGTTAATAATACAACAACGAATCCTATTGTTGTTCTTGTTTCCACCGATGCACAAGCACTTTTTTCCTTTAACAAGAAGGACATTAAGGCTAGAAGGATCATTCTAGATGCAGTTCAAGATTGTGTGATCCCACACATCTCTAAAAAAAAATGCTTTTCATATCTGGGACACTTTGACCAGCTTGTTTCAAAGTTCAAATGAGAATAGGAAAATGGTGTTGAGAGAGAAATTGAAGAGTATCAAGATGGCCAAAGTTGAGGGAGTGATTCCCTACCTTACTAGGATCTATCGTGTGAGAGACGAGCTTGCAACAATGGGGGAGGTTGTTTCTGGTTCTGAGCTGGTGGGGACAGCTTTGAATGGGGTAGAAAATCCTTGAGATGTTTTTTTGGAGGATACAGTAGCCAGGGAGAACTTTCCTTCTTGGGATAGAGTTTGGGATGATTTTGTTCAGGAGGACACCCGGAGAGGTCTTGTGCAAGGTAGCTCTTCTACTAGTAGGGATGATGAGGAGAATGTGGTTTTTCCTTCCAAGGGAAAGAAGAAGTTCAAGAAGGCTCCCAATAAGGGTGGGGCTAAGCAGCATGATGGACATAAGAAGGATTTGAGCACTGTAAAGTGTTTTTCTTGTCAGAATATTGGGCACTATCATCGACAATGCCCAAAGAAGAAGAAGAAGAAGCAACATCAGAAAACAACTTCAAGAGAGGTTGAGGAGTTTACAACTAGATATGAGAGAGAGTTTTCTCTCTGTACTGGGCATGTTGATAGAGAGAGAGAGAATTCATCATCACCAGTACAGATATTGATATTGAGAGGGAGTATTCTTTGTTGACTGGCCATTCTTTTAGTGCATCCACCACCAACACGTGGTATATTGACAATGGATATTTGAGCCACATGGGAGGTGCTTGAGAGATGTTCTCTGAGATTTCACAGTTAGGGATAGATGTGGAGGTCGTGTTGGGGGATGCCATAGTTGTTAGAGCTATTGGGCATGGGACCATTATATTTCAGAGAGATTCCATGAATCCCATGACTTTGAGAGATGTATTACTTGTACCCCAACTGAAGAAGAACTTCATATCAATTTCCATGATCGAGGATAGGGGTCTTGGGGCATATTTCCTGGATGGACATGTCCATGTATTCCCCAAGACTGCAGGACCATCTGCCTCTTACACCATTGGAGTCAGATGTGGGAAATTGTACAAGCTCTTATTTCGGCCCCAACATGCTTTGACACATAGCAACGACAATGAGCTTCGTGAGCTACAGCATATGACGTTGGATCATCTGCATCATCCAACTTTGAGGATGTTGAGGTACATGGTTATAGGATTTCCTAAGTTAAGCACTGAGCACAATGATGTATGCAGAGGGTGTGATTTGGGAAAGTACACCAAGACTATTTTTACGAGAAGTGATAGCAAGTTAGAAAAAGTACTTGATTTGATACATTTTAGGTTTTGTGGTCCTATGTAATCTGTTTCTCTGAGAGGTTTTTAGTATTATGTGACATTTATTGATGACCATTCAAGAAATACCTTGATATACTTCCCAAGGAAAAATAAATATGAGGAGGCCTTGCAAAGGCTCCAAGAGTTCAAAGCTCTTGTGGAGAACCAGACTAGGAGGAGGATTCGTGTGTTCATATCAGATAACGGGGGTGAGTATACCTCCAAAGAGTTCAATGAGTATTGTAGACAAGAAGGAATTGATAGTATCATACACTCTTGAGCACAATGGAGTGGCAGAAAGGAAGAATCGATCTATTGTTGGAGCAACAAGAGCTATTTTACATGATTAGTCACTTCCTTTCTTTCTCTGGGTAGAGGCATGTAGTACAGTTGTATACCTTCAGAATGGGAGTCCCCATCGTGCCTTGGGGAACAAGACTATTGAGCAGATTTCATAGGAAAGAATCCTGAAGTGATTCACTTTCATATATTTGGTTGCCTGCCTTTTTCACATGTCCCTTCTGAGAAGAGGACAAAGCTTGATCCCACAACAGAGATAGGCATCTTTGTGGGGTATGATGAGACTTTGAAGGCCTTCCACATTTATCATCCTTCCTGGAGGAAGGTTATTGTGAGACAGGAAGTAATATTTGAGGAGGACCATGCCTTCAAGAAGTCCAGAGAGTCAGAGTAGGGAGAGGAGCAAGTTCCCACATCTCATGAATCTTCACAAGTACCTTCAGTACATGTGACAGGTTCACAGGTTTACGAGGTTACTGGACCACAGAGTATAGGCACATGTTCTTTAGGTTCAGTGGTTCATCCAATAGGTTCTTTGGGGATAATTTTTGGTTCTCAAGTCACACGTTCACCATACATAGTTTCTAGATCACAAATTTCACCAGTTGTTGGTTCATCAGCTCCGGGTACACAGGTTTCTAGGACTTCTACTTCCAGGAGTTCCTCAGATGATGACATAGCAGTTTGGGAACAACCTTCAGGGAAGAAGAAGCCTAAATGGATTCAGGAGACCCTGAAGGAAGCTAAGGAGTTTGGAATGCCCAAGGATCCAGTGAGAGCTGTAGTGATGCTAAACAAGTTGGGTATGGCATTGGTTGCTAGTCTTCGTGATTTAGAGCCATCTAATTTTGAGGAGGCTTCTCAACATCATGTTTGGAGAGATGCCATGATGGAAGAGTACCATTCCATCATGAAGAACGATGTTTGGGAGATTGTTCCTAGACAAGAGGAGAAGTCAGTGGTGACTTCTCTATGGCTTTACAAGGTGAAGTATGTTCCAGATGGCAGTGTGGAGAAATACAAGGCTCGGTTTTTTGAACAAGGGTTTTCACAGATAGAGGGAGTTGATTATGATGAGACCTTTGCACCGGTTGCTCATTATACTTCTATCATATCATTGATTTCCATTGGTGTGGAAATGGGTTGGAAGATCCATCAGATGGATGTGAAGATTGCATTTCTCAATGGAATCATACAGGAGGAGGTTTATGTGGAGCAGCCTCAGGTATTTGATATTCATGGGAGAGAGTCTCATGTTTGCAGGATGAAGAAAGCCTTGTATGGATTGAAGCAAGCTCCTCGAGCTTGGTATTCTAGGATAAACACTTACTTATTGTCGATGGGTTTTTAGAAGAGTGAGGTTGATGTGAATCTCTATTTCATCATGGTTGGAGATGATCCACTCATTCTTCTATTGTATTTGGATGATTTGTTTATCACAGGTGAGGAGAGACCTATTGCAGTTTGCAAGGGAGATCTTGCTTTAGAGTATGAGATGACTGACATTGGGTTGATGCATTATTTTTTGGGATTGGAGGTTTGGCAGGAGCCTGGTCATATTTTCCTGGGGCAGGGGAAGTATGCAGTGGATATTTTGAGGAGATTTTAGATGGAGGATTACAGGCCGATGTCTACACCTATGGTCACCAATTGGAAGAAGCTTCATTCTTATGAGGGAGATTTGGTGGATCCTACCTTGCATCGTCAACTCATAGGTTCTTTGATGTATCTGGTCAACTCTAGGCTAGATTTGTGTTTTACGGTGAACACTCTCAGTCAGTTCACAACAAAGCCGAGGAGAGTGCACTAGGTTGCAGGAAAGCATGTGTTGAGATACCTTGTAGGTACAATGGATTATGGTCTAAATTATAGGAGATCAGATGGGGTTAGGTTGATTATATTCATGGATTCATATTGGGTAGGCAGTATGGTAGACCTTAAGAGCACTTCTGCATGTTTTTTCAGTTTGGCATCGATAGCAGTGTCATGGTTCAGTCGAACGAAAAATTCTGTTGCTTTGAGTTCTACAGAGGCTAAGTACAAGGTAGCCTGTCAGACTAGTTGTGAGGTTCTATGGATTCACAAGTTATTGGTGGATTTATTTGATCAGGAGTTGAGGCCAACGGTGATTTACTGTGAAAATTAGAGTTGCATCCAACTCTCTAAGAATATTGCATTTCACGATAGGTCAAAGCATATTTAGATCAGACACCATTTCATCTGTGATTATGTTCAGAGAGGAGCTGTGGAGTTGTAATACATTTCCATTGATGAGCAGGTTGCAAATATCCTGATGAAGTCTCTTGGAAGAGGAAAGTTCATTCATTTCAGACACAAGTTCGGTGTGGTGAAGAACAACTTCCTCGGTAAGACGGAGTGTTGAATTTATATACCTTGGGACTTGTTCGCCTTGGTGCCTTTTGCCTAAGTCACTAGGAAAGGGGTCATGTCACTTGGATTTTATATTAATGACTTTAGGAAAGGGGTCATGTCACTTGTAATTAAAATGTACTTTAAGTAAAAATTTAAAAAGTGAGTGAATTCAATTTTAATTTGTGGAGAAAAGTGATTTGATCACAACCACTCATCTAATCTAATCTGGTCCCTTGGATTAGATGACTTTTCACTCACCCACCTATTTTTACCTAAAAGGCAGTTTTCCATGTGAAGAGGCACAAGTTAATTTTTGAGAGAGAGAGTTGATTTTCAGTGAAGGAGAGAAATGCAGATGCTAAAGTTTTTTTTATGGCACAAATTTCGAGGTGAAAGTACAACAATGAAGTGGACACAAATTTCAAGGCAAAAATTCAGAGCATTTATTGTAGCCATATAGTACAGTCCGTAATGTACCTTTTAAGTCCGTACAGGGCATGCATCTCGAGGCAGTGAGGTGGGCATGAATTTCAAGGCATAAATTCTCTACGAACAATTTTTGAGGCAATGAGAATATAGTACAATCTGCACATCATGTCCGTACAGTCTTGTAGCTGCACATTTTTCGAGGAGGTTGCAGGAAGAAAATTTTGGCTCTGATTTTTCTGAAGTGGGCACAAATTTTGAGGTTAATATTAATCTTTTGGTTCAGATAAGTTGTGACTAAATTTTTTTCTTTCTACTGTACTATTGAAAATAAGCAAAGAATTTCTCTCTCACAGGTTTTCCCCGGAGGTTGGGGTTTTTCCTTGGTCATTTGACCAAAAATTCGAGAGTCTAATTTTTTATGTGTGAATGTGTTTCTTAATTGCTACTCATTAAAAGTTGTAAAAATTATTCTTGTGTTTCAATCATAATTGTTTACGAGAAATGACTTAATTTGCAGCTGAGAATAAATTGGGTTGGGCATTAAACAATGATGAAAATGGTGGTTGAAACCGGGTTGGGGGAATGAGAAAATTTTTACACCATGAAGTGTGAAATTCTTCGTGCAATTATTCTACATCTTATATTTCCATTCCTATATCCTCTCCGCATCTTTTGAATGAATTGTCTAGAATCTCCTAGGATGATTTCTTTGTCTATGTTTATTTTGGCAATAAGTTCGATCCCATACGTAAGAGCTAGCCATTCAACTTCATTGTTAGTTTTTGTTCCCAATCCCTAAGCGAAAGATTCTACAATTTTCCCTCCTGGGTCATAGATTATGCCCCCACACCTATCTCCCCTAAATCTTGCCAATGATTTAACGTAACCACCCTAGTTAATTTTAGGTTGGTCGTGATTTTTAGCCTCACTTGGGTGGCCTAGAATGTATCTTTGAGACTATGAAAAATTTCATGGTCAAATATTACAATCTTTATTTAGAATTAAAAAAACAATGGATTGAATTAAATTTACCATGTTATACCTTCCTCCATCCAGTAGGGTCTTTCCTTCTTTTCTCATATTCTTCTCCTTTGCATTCTCTAATAGAGTCTTCCACTCCCTCTTGGGAACTATTGAAGAATGTTTGTACCTATTTTTTTCCAAGTTTACCCTAAATGTATCCCTACTATTGTTTTCAATTAGTTACATGTTAAATATGTAACTTTAGTTCAATATATCACTAAATAGATTCATCATTAGGTCTATAAGCTCCTTTTTAAAATGAGAAAGTTGTTGGTTAAATCTTGTACAAATGGAGGGCCCGAAAATATCTTCTCATTTAGTCACTTCCAAAACCTATTATTTCCAATCAAACCAAATTCAAAACCTTATTAGTGTAAAATAAACATAAAATAGGTATTGCATTTATATCACATTATATATGGAAAAGAAAGATAAACGTAAAATATGTACTACATTTATATCACATTATACATGGAAAATAAAGACATTAATAATTACCATGGATTTTTTTCTGCTTAAATGGGATAATGTTATTGTCCACTATAATGAGTGATGTCTCAATGCTACTAACATGTGTCACTACATGAAGTAATTTACATGATCTAAAAGTAGGGAAAATTTTAAGGATCAATATTTTTTTTTAAAGTGTAGAAATCTAGGCGAACCTTTCTAATTCTTAAATTTCCAACCATAAAATGTTCGACGATATTTTTCTAAAATATTCAAATTTATAAGGATTTTATATAGTTTCTGGATAATTTTGGCTATTTTTAGAGTAAATTTTTTTTACGAATGGAATTTGGCTAAATCAATTAGAAAAAAAATGGAAATACGTGAATCCTTTTTTGGAAAAAGGTAAAAAATTATCCCATGGGATAAATTTTGCCCCTAAAATTTTCCTTGTCTAGGGGTGGGGGGAATAGGGCCATCTTTTCCAACATCTACATGGTTTGACATGCCATGTACAAGGGTGTCATCCGTGTTGGACATGTGTTGTGCTCTTTGTAGATTCCCAGAGCAAGAGAGGTCTAGGGGGCCAATGCCCTCGAAAGAAAATTTTGGGGTCTATTTTTGGTTCGTTTTGAGTAGTTTTCAGGCAATGTTTATTCGACCTAATATACACTAATTACAATCAAGGAAATGGTGTTGTAATTTAATATGGGTTAATGGATTAGGGTTTTGGATGCATAATATGGTATTGTAAACATAAAAGACAATACAATGATATAGAGTTGAGAAACTCACGAATGTTGGTTTTCATCGTTTTGGGTTTCCAGGGTAAATATTTATGTAATGTCGTTCAACTAATACATGTTATTTCCAAAAGATTAAACACCTTGAGAACATGCTCACACAAATATATCACATTTCAACACACTGATGTTTTACGTGGTTTAAATCCTAAAAGAGGGAAAAGATCCACAATGCTATCCAAATAACTACTTGAGGCAATATATCAAGCAAAGGAAAAAATATTTTACATATGAGTTTATCATAATCAATCATCAAGCAAATGACCCTCCATGCTCATTAAATAGAGATAATGGACCAATAGGGTGTTAAGTCACATATCAATAGCCTTTAAGATCGAGGTGAAGATGAATCATCAGACCACTCCATGTTTCAAAAATATTGTGTCTGTTGGATTACACACTAATGCATACTAAAGAAACACACTTTACCTAAAGACACATAATACCAAGTTGATCTTAACTAACTCCTAAGGGTCTATATATCCTAACATCCCTCCTTAAAAACAACTTGGGATAGGGATGCAGGATTTACAAAGGTGACACAATGTGAGAAGGAAGGAGGCACTAGAGCCTATTCCCCCAACGACAAATGCCTAAAATTTTAACATAGGTAGAAGTTTAGCAAAATTTGCTTATGTAAGATACTTTGTGAAAATGTCTGCAACTTGATCATCTTTATGGAAAAGAGCACGAGAAGGCGTTCATGAACAATTTTTATGATGAAATACATCTGTATCTCAATGCATTTGATGCGTTGATGTTGTACTGGATCTTTGGGGAGCTTGATGACACTGATTATCACACCAAAGGGTAGTCAGATGTTGTTTGAATTCAAACTCTGAAAGGATTTTTTGAAGCCACAAGGCTTCATGACTTGCATTAACCACAACTTGATTCTTTGCTTTCATTGAAGAAAGAGAAAGAGCTCGTTTCTTATGAGTACAAGTGATGTGTTTGAAACCTCTTAAATGCGAGAATGGTTTGTTTCACAATCGACAAACTTGACCTGTTATGAGGCTCAACGAGAAGGGACGAGAATGATACCTTAAGTTTAAAGCTCCAAGTTTACCATCACAACTTTAACCTTTATAAGGAATTCGACAAAGATAACATTACTAACACAACCTTCTCCTTCATTGAATAATCTAGAAAGGTGTATGTAGTAAGAGGACAACCTTGAATAATTTGCAAATATAAATGAGCTAGCCACTTTTACATAATTCTCTCTTTCTTTTTTTGTTATTTGTTTTGTTATTTGTTATTTTATCATTATTAAAGTTAAAACTGTATGTCTAAACTAAATACTAAAATAAAGTAACTATATCTACATTATGAAAAAATAAAAGAACTAAATAATTAAAAATTTAGAAGCTACATATTAATAACAAATGTATATTTTTAATAATTCTTTTAATGTTTAATTTTTAAATTAAAATTGAAATGTTAAAGATTAAATAATTAAATTAAATAAAAACAAGTAAAGCTCATTGTTTAAAAAATATAAAAAGCTGGTTACAAAATATAAGTAAAAAAACTAAGAAGAAAACAAAAAAAAGTTTTAAGAAAGTAACTCATTAATTATATATATATATATATATATATATGTTAAAATTAAAAGGAATGCCAAATAAATAGATTAAGTCTATATTATAATAAAATAAAGAAAAACAAAACGTAATTATATGTGTGATGATAATTTAATTATGAAAATAAAGAAAAATGTTAAGAAAGTAATACAAAATTATTGATAATTTATTATTATTAGTATGTATGAAATAAAAATATATCTAAGGAAAAAAAAACATATAAACTATTTGATAAATAAATAAATATTTAAATATAAGATAAATAAAAAGAAATAAGTGAAAGAGTTATATACATTAAGTGGAAAATAAAAATTTAATAAGAATTATGAGACGTGAAGTTGGAGAGCCCCAAAATATTTCAATTTATTAATGAAAGCATCTCATACATCATAATTTGAAGATATATTTATTTTTTTCAAAACCCTGTAAAGCTTTGGACCATGAACAACTCCAAACCATATTTCATGTTAACGAATCCATACAAAATATGATCAAGTTTACATAGAGAATGGAGGAAACAATAGTTGGGACTTGCAATCTTAACCTGATTTATTTTTCAATCTATTTATTACTTGGGCATGCACTGTGTGTTTGAATATACCATGATTTACTAAATGATATCGTTGTGAAAAATCAAGGGTTTAAATACTCTTATGTTGATAACGAGTTAGTTGAGGAAACTCAGTTCCATATTTTTCTAGCTTAATCAATTGGTAACCTCTAGCTTGACCAAGCTTCTTTGTTTGAATGGGTGACGTAGCCCAAGAACCTTATTTGTTTTAAGTCCATCAAGTGCTACATGGAGGTTGCTTGTGGCATCATTAACTTAACCTACTTCCTATTTTGGCATATGATTGACCTAGCTAGCATCTATTATTGGAGCGCCACAAGGTAAGTTTTGATTTGGCACGTGTGATTAGTTATAAGGGGATCTATATATCCGTACTACATTGAGGAGGAGGGCATAGTCATATCAACAATACAATGTCCTTTTGAGTAGTTGTTTTGGCATATCTAAAAGGTAAAGGCATTGAAGAAGAAGAGCGCCCAGCTTGTCTAAGGGTCATATCATGGTGCATTTGCATAAGAGTGACATGGAAGAAGTGTTCAACGCCTTGCTTCAGATGACACTGGTAACTTTCCATACTCTTACCCATAGCAGTTTTAATCCTATTGAAAAAGCAGTCATTAAGTTTTGTTTTGTATTGTTGATCTGATCTCATGTCTCTTAAGCCCGCTAAAACACAAACTTGAGATCTGATCTATGGGCTCTTTTACATCAGTATGAAAAGTGCATTATGGTGGAGAGATTATTTTGATCATTAGAGACAAAGAGAAGTGGAGGGATCACTATAGTGTAAAGAGGTTAACCGTTGTATCTCCATGCAGATTGAAGAATAAGTATACAACATGTTTGTAGTCAATCTATTTTTATAGATTTATATGAAAGCATTATCATGAGTAGATTGGTGGTCTTTCAGAGTAATAGGAGTGATAGTAGGCGCAGAATACAATGGAATCCTTGGGTATTTTTATCTCCAAGGATGGCGTACACACCTGAAGAAACAATTTTGGAAGATGTAAGTGATGATGCAAGGATGTATGAACGTGCCTACAAATAATAGATGGCATCAAGTAGCTTATACTTCAACTACCAAAGTGACATCTACAACGTTGTTGTGGTATCTCTTGGAAGCTTCTATTCTATCAATAATGGACAGTTGGGGTATCAAGTACCTCATTTTGTTGGTTTTGAGAGATTTCTTTTGTCTTTAATACAACTCTCCCATGCTCACTCTTTGACCCACAATTTGGCCTCATTCTATACTAGTTTTGATTGAAGGTATCTCACTTTCCTTGCCCATCATCCTCAGATATTTTAATGTTCAAGAGTGGCGCATTGCTGGTACCATTAACCAATGCACCCTCTCAACTATTGTGCCTCTTTTATGCAACCATTGATTGAAGGTTTTCAATTAGTAATTGAAAAAATCAAGTGTGAATGGTGATAGATGAATCCATTCCTTTTGTTTCAAATCACAGTAGACGTCACTCTTACAATATTGAGGGGTATATTATGACAGGGTTTTGCAAATAGATTGGTCATCGAATTATTGGCCCAAATCTATGGTCGATGTTGTCACTGTATATGTTTTCTGTGATGTATGTTTCTATTACTCGGCAGGAATTCAGTGTGTGAAGAGTAGTTGTAGCTCATATCTTCATTACCTTAAACCAATATGTTAAGATTATTCAGGAACTTATTTAGCTAAAATTGAAAGAAAAGTCCTTATCATTGTCCTTAGTGCTTTACAAAATTGAACAAAATTGGATGTGCCAATCGCATGGCATCCTCCAACTCCCACGTAGCCTCATCCAGACCATAGTGCTTCCACTGCACCTTTACTTGTCTGGCAACTCGATTCTGGAGCACTTTGACCTTCCTATCAAGGATGTACAATGGCTTGTTTTGGAACTCTCGCTCAGGTTCCACCTGAATCACATCCCAATTTATAACATGG
>LPNX011215482.1:0-77378 GCA_001517045.1 Pseudotsuga menziesii | reverse complement strand
AATTGCTACCTTATCTCTTGTATTAATTTTTTGGTTATGATTTCAGAGTGCAGGTCGTTTGATGAGGGTGCTTTTTGAGATTGTCCTAAAAAGAGGATGGGCTCAGTTAGCTGAAATAGCTCTTAATCTGTGCAAAATGGTTAACAGGCGCATGTGGAGTGTTCAAACTCCTCTTCGTCAATTCAAAGGCATCCCAAATGATATTTTGACCAAAATTGAAAAGAAAGATTTAGCTTGGGATCGATACTATGATCTCTCTGCTCAAGATATTGGGGAGCTCATTCGTTTTCCAAAGATGGGTAAAAGCATTCATAAATTTGTCCGTCAGTTTTCAAAGTTGGATCTTTCTGCTCATGTCCAACCAATAACACGAACTGTATTGAAAGTAGAACTAACTATCACTCCAGATTTTCAGTGGGATGAAAAGATTCATGGATATCTGGAACCTTTTTGGATAATAGTAGAAGACAATGATGGTGAATATATACTCCATCATGAATATTTTATGTTAAAAATGCAGTTTGTTGAAGATGACCATCATCTGAGCTTCACTGTCCCCATCCATGAACCTCTTCCTCCCCAGTACTTTATTCGTGTTGTATCTGATAAGTGGTTAGGGTCACAGAAAATATTGCCAGTTTCATTTAGACATCTTATTTTGCCAGAGAAATACCCACCTCCAACTGAGTTGCTAGACTTGCAGCCACTTCCTGTGTCTGCGTTAAGAAATCCCTCATATGAAGCACTTTATCAACAGTTTAGACACTTCAATCCTATTCAAACACAGGTATTTACTGTGCTTTATAACTCAAATGATAATGTTTTAGTTGCAGCACCTACTGGTAGCAGTAAGACTATCTGTGCTGAGTTTGCTTTAATACGATTGCATCAAAAAGGCATAGACAGTGTATTTCGATGTGTCTATATTGCTCCTATAGAAGCTATTGGGCTTTTCAATTTTCCACCTGGTGTGCGTCCTGTACCAATTGAGATCCACATTCAAGGGATTGATATAGACAAATACTCTCCCTATAGATGCAGCCGAGATATATGCAATCGATTATATTTGGGGGCCAGGTGGGTTTAGTATCACCAGAATTATATGCTATTTCCAAATCCTTTATATATGCAGCCGAGTACCTATTTATCCAGGTGGGTTGGGTACTTGATGGAATACCATCAGCATCTATATATATACCACCACCAGTTTATCTTTCCAAATCCTTATTCCCATATAGTTAGCCTTATTCCCGTATAGTTCCAACTTCCCATACAGTTAGCCTTTGATCCAACCCCGGCTGTGTTTACCAACTTCCCTACTTTATACTTTATTGCTTTTGATCCTTCAATTGAAAATTTCATTTTATGCTTAGAATTGGCTTTAATTATTGATAGATAGTTTGAATCTGGTATGTTTGTTTTCCAACTGCTTTCCAATGGTACCCTATGCTTTAATATATGATGTTTACATACCCACGTTTACCTTGTCCATGTTCTATAAATAATGGTCGAATGGGGGGGGCAGGGGCACAGAACTAACCAAGCCCATTGACGATAATCCATCCTTAGATCTCAATATTGGCCTGGCCAAGAAAAAGAACCAAACCTATTGATTGATGATAGGAGAGCCAACTTCGAGGCTCGAATGCAGGCAATGACCAAGCCAACTTACACATTGATGCCAGGGCTCATGTGCCTTATTGATAAATGATTTTTTTTTTTTAAACGCCCACAGACGTCGCTTAACCGACACTTCTGTAGGCGTTTTTATTTTTTTAAAACATTCATAAACGTCGCTTAACCGACGCTCAATATCCCTATCCATCGCTTAATCGACATTGCTAAATGTCTCTTTTCCGACAGTTATAGTTTCTATCCGTCGCTTAATCGATGTTTCTAAACATCGCTTTTCTGACAGTTATAGTTTCTATCCATTGCTTAATCGACATTTCTAAATGTCTCTTTTCCGACGGCTATAGTCCATATCCGTTGCATAACCGACGGAATATCATGTCGCTTATATGACAGCCACAGTTGATATCCATCGCTTATCCGACGGAATTGCTATCTCTTTACCGATGGAATGAAGATTTATTTCATTAAAGAATTTCAGTACTGTCGAAGAAATTCCGTCGCTTAACCGACACTGTAAAATTAAGCAACGGTTACCTAGGTGTCGCTTAAGCGACGGTTACCTAGGTGTCGGATCACCGACGAAAAGTTTCTGATGGTTAAAAAAAAATCAAAGTGTCGTTCATGCGACAGAGAAGTGTCGAAAATCTGACATGATAGCCATCAGATTTTTGGTCAAAATGTAGTAGTGACTAAACACTATGCGAATTTCTCAGCCACAGACAAATGGATGGATTGATGATACAATCTCGGAATCTCCTCCATACTAGGCTGTAATATGTGCATCTCGACACTATTAATGGTATAAATGTCTCATAGTTATTGAAAGACAGAATCCATTTTCTATTATAACTCTACCACCTACCACTTGCAGAAAGAACATGATTCAATATGTCTTCAAGCTAGCTTTAAGAAAGAGTTATTTAACTCATCAACCTTCATTGATTGGATAACGGATTGTTTGGTCAAGACTTTCACCACCCAACAAGAAGTGAATTGTAATCTCCAGCATACCTTTGCATCTTTTAAGGGCTTACTTTGAAAAATATTAAACAAGACCCTATTCTAAATCCTTGTGAGATAGATAAGAAGATTTCATACCAGATTAGTAAGTAAACTTACGATGTTTGGTGCCAATATGACTATACCTAAGGGATTGAAGTTTCATACTTAAAGTGTGAAGTATATAAGCATAATAGCTTTAATAGTCTCGCAACAAGGGATTTCTTCTTCTAAGTTTATAAGGAAGGATCCAACCAAAAGCTGAAAATTCTAGATTCAACAACTTGCCCCATATATGTGCCCTTTTTTTTAGCACAAAATGAAAGAAGTGAGAGCACTTTCCAATTTACTCCAGTTACTGCAAAAAGGGGAAATAACTGCATCAACCACTACAACCTTCACTTACTAGCCGAGGACCACAACTCGGAATAGCAGATCCAATTTTGAGAACCACGTTGTAAACTTCTTGGTATGTCATCCATGTATATTTACCTGCCTGTTCCATCACATAAAATCAAATCCTGGAAACTTAAAAGTATTTAGTTTCATTTTAACCACTACAGAAATGTATCCTAAGAACAACAAGATGTTCAACATAAAAACACAAGCTCTATCCAATTGATATTTTTATTAATGTCACCAGTCCATTTATGATCTCACGGCGACCCAGCATTGGATTCTGTGGATGTTTTTGCACAGCATGGCTGAAACATAGGCAATAAAATATCTAAGACTTATAGATCCACTTTTATTATACCAACCAAGTGATGTGCCAAACAATAATAAGTTATAACACTCACTCCCAGCAGTAAAAGAAAACTAGAATATAGGGAGTTAGCCAAACTTAGAAGGAACAACATCACCATAATACTTTACATCCACATACATTCTTGTATGGATTTTTTACAACCTATCTAATCAAATGACTTCAAACAAATAAACACGCACAAAATAACCTTTTCACGCAATATCCAATCTCAACTCACTGAGCATAACCATGTAACACTACGCAATCTTAAACTGATTGTTTCAGTTTGTGCACTACATGAAAAAGCATAAATCGAATATATTCAATGTCATGTCAATGAATCTAAAAATATTATTTGGAAACAGACGGAACTGAAAGCCTAAACAACCATAAATCAAATATACACAGATATAGAGAAATTGGAGAATTTTGAATGCTTTTCAATGTAGTAAAAGTGTGGTTACAAAAATGATATGGAAAAAGTATAACATACAATTTAGAATCTACAACCTACAAGAAATAACACACAATGCGCTTCCAAATATGTCTGTATTGCATATAACACAAGAAATGTATTCAATAAAAAATTTACAGCAACAAATTGAATGCATAGGATACGATACCAGATTGTTGATTTGTGTACCTAGGAAAGTGTTCCGCTAGTAATTTTTGCCTAAGCCACTTAAAAGGGGAAATTAACATGACCCTTGCAATTAATGACTTGAGATGCATTTTAATTTTCACTTCAGAGATTAAAGTGACTTTTTGATAAATTTAATTAAGATGAGTGAAATTAATTTTGGTGAGAATTAAATATACATTTAATCTCATCCATCCATATAAATCATTGTGGGCCCTTGGATTAGATGACCATTCAGCTTCCTCATTAGACTGTTGGAATATATTAAACCCACTCACAACTTAGGATAAAATAATTAATCATTATTTGATTAATTATTCACCCACTAGCTTAATTAGTTGGCATCCACTTGCACCTTAAAGTCAATACATGCCATCTATATACTAGGAATGATTTATTTCCAATTCTGGGTTGATCTTGACCACCTTTTGACCATCCAAAATTAGTATATAGGACTTTACAGTAGATTATTCTTTATTCTGCTTTTTCTGCTTTTCCTGCTTTTCTACGTATAAGATAAAAGCTAGTCAACTAGGAAACTGGGAGCTTTTGTTTCCAATGCATCCTCCATTAGTTTTTCTCCATTTTCTAGGATTAGCATGTTTTTTACATCTCCTCGAAAACTCACAGATGCTTTTTCCAACTCGTGACGTCCTTGATAGATTTGGTAAGTGCTTTAGCCACCTATGGGGGGTTTCTATATTTTGGCAAGTCATCCTTTTGCGCTTGATGAGTTGTTTCCATACAATTCGATTTTCCTATGAGGGATGTACTATTTATGTACACTATTATTCATGATTATTAAATGGAAGGATGCATACCAATATTTATCTCTTCATTCATGTGATTCAGTCTCTTTTCTTCTCTCTATTTTTCCTGTGTATGCTTGTGATAATTCTTAGTAGCAAGATCTATTTCCTGTGATTCTTTTTAGCATCATTGCACATAGAATTGATATATTATTTCTACATGGTATCAGAGCTACAAGGTTGATAAAGTTCTACAGAGTTGAGGAGCACTTCCAGTCTCCTATCCCTCTTTGAATAAGAGCTTGTCTAGCTTACAATATTTTCTCCTAGTTTGTTTTGCAGGTTGTAGAGAGTATCTCTTAGAGCATATCAACGGCTTCAATATGGATTCAAAATTTCCTCTACTATATCCTTTCAATTATGCTGATTGGAAGCCAAATATGAGTGCATACTTGCAGAGGCAATGTCTCTTTGATGTCTCCATTGGTGCATTGAGTGAACCTGAGTCTTATGAAGAGAAGATTGATTGGCTAAATAATTGTGATAGAGATTATGGAATTATGTGTTTGGGAATGTCTCCAAATATATATCATCTCATAGATTCTGCTGAATTTCCATTTGAGCTTTGGAAAAATTTGGACAAATCTTTTGGTTTGCAGGAAATTGAAGATGAAGCATGGAGTGAACCTAGCATCTCCTCTTGTTCTCTTTCTCAAGATTTCTTGTCCTCTACATTCTCAGATGAAGTTTATCATGATGAATAAGTTTCTCATACAGTTCATGTTGCTGCTGCCCTCTTTCATTCGAATGCTTCCTCCTTCAATGAAGAAGCAAATATTGAAGAGCCATCTTTTTCTGTGTCTCTTGAAGGTGATTTTTCTTCTTGTGATACTATAGATGAAAAATAAGTAACATATGGAGCTGCTACTGATATTGATTATGATCCTATAACCCATTCATTGTTCTATAAATCTCCTATCTTATATTATGAGATCTATGTGCCAGCTTCTTCACACCTTTTGCATACCTCTCTCATTGATGGTGCACAACCCAATGACTTCTAGGATGTTTGCTTAGCCACATCAAGCCTTCTTTGTATCATACCACTTACCTTACTTGATCTCATGTGCTTCAACATATCCTCCTTCGTTCTTGGCATCAATACTCAGAGCCTTCTTGAATATTTTGAACATCTCCTTATTTCCTCCTTTCATACAGAGGATTCATTACTAGTGTATTCCCATGAGTCTATTGATATGCTTATATGTGATCCTTTGGATTCTGATTTAGAATCATATTTTTAGGTTGATACACATATAATACCACCATCCATACCATATACCATACCTCTGAATAATCCAAAGACTATACGAATCCCAAGCTCACTAGTTGATTCCTCATTGGTCTCTTATGCAGTGATATTTATCTTACATGGTTTGAAGTCTTTCCTAACTTTCAGTGGCTGGTTATCCATGTCCTTAGTCATATATGGAATGATATTAAACATGTTTGGATCTGTTCTAAACACTTATGGTTCAGATCTTATGCCCATCCATCATTCATATTTTTACACCTATGAGTTTTCCCCAGTTGCTCATAATTTCCCTAGTCTAGCCCTATATCCTCATGGAGCCACCGAAGCCTTTGTCTTTGCTGTTTCATATGCTACTATTTCTGATATATCAGAGTTTTATCAGCCTCGTATCAGATCTATACATGTGCTATATCAGATTGGAATATTGACATGTGATTCACATCACAATTTTGCAGCCATTCAGGGAATTGGGTGTGAAATAAATTGTCTTAATTTTTGTACTCTTTGGAAAGGAGTATGCACAGATCTCTTTTCCATTTCAGATTATGTTTACAGATCAAATTTTGACAGTAGAAAGAAGCATTCAGATAATGCTCCTACTTCATCAGTTGATGAGATACAAGGAGCCTCTCCTCTTCCTTCTTGTAGGTTCTACACTCCAGCGCATGATCATGGAGTTCATGATTTCTTCAAAAATTCCTTCATCCAGAAGCAATTCATTCAGCTCATTAAAGTGAATATGAAGATATGTTAAATACATATTTCAAATTTTGTGCCTTGTCCTATCTTGAGGGAGGATTTTCCCCATGTGGTTTTGCCTCTTTCCTCACTTTTCTGGACATAATAATTGTTAAAGGGTGACCATAGCCTTGTTGCTGGGCCATATATGCATCCATATTTTTTATGTCATACCATCATAAATTCAGACTTATAGGGGGGTGTTGGAATGTATTAAACCCACTCACAACTTAGGATAAAATAATTAATCATTATTTGATTAATTATTCACCCACTAGCTTAATTAGTTGGCATCCACTTGCACCTTAAAGTCAATACATGCCATCTATATCCTAGGAATGATTTATTTCCAATTCTGGGTTGATCTTGAACACCTTTTGACCATCAATAATTAGTATACAGGAATTTACAGTAGATTCTTCTTTATTCTGCTTTTTCTGCTTTTCCTGCTTTTCTATGGATAAGATAAAAGCTAGTCAACTAGGAAACTGGGAGCTTTTGTTTCCAACCCATCCTCCATTATTTTTTCTCTATTTTTTAGGATTAGCATGTTTTTTCCATCTCCTTGACAACTCACTCATGATTTTTCCAACTCGTGAGGTCCTTCATAGATTTGGTTAGTGATTTAGCCACCTATGGGGGTTTGCTATATTTTTGTAAGTCACCCTTTTGAGCTTTATGAGTTGTTTCCATACAATTTGATTTTCCTATGAGGGATGTACTATTTATGTACACTATCATTCATCATTATTTAATGGAAGGGTACACACCAATATTCATCTCTTCATTCATGTGATTCAGTCTCTTTTGTTCTCTCTATTTTTCCTGTGTATGCTTGTGAGAATTCTTAGTAGCAAGATCTATTTCCTGTGCTTCTTTTTAGCATCATTGCACACAACATTTATCTATTATTTATACATAGACACCAAAATGGCAAGGGAAGGCATGAGAGACTCATTATTTTTCATTCGTGAGATTTGGAGAGCAGAAAGAGAGGAGAAATTAGAGACTAAGAGAGGGTAGCAGTGGGCACAATTGTCAATACAATAGTTTTAAAGAAATTTACATACAACATGAATCCCAAGGAGTTTTTTGGGCATGAAAATAAAGATCTATAAACCATCATTTATTGTTGTTATGTATAGAAGTGACACAAATTTTGAGACCGTTTTGGGAACAAATATCGAGGCAGTCTGTACAGTCTTCTAGGAAAAAAATTTCAAGGAAGTCCATAGTACATTACAGTATTATGGGCATGAATTTTGAGGCAGTCCATACAGCAGGGAGCACAGAAATCAAGGTCCGTATAGGTTTGTACGACAGGAAGCATCGAAATCAAGAGTGTCCATACGATCAGTTTGGCATGGTTTTTGAGGAAGCTGGTTGACAGAAATTTCAGAATTCAGTCAATTTGTTGAGCACTGTGATGAAGATAAGTTTATCTCTATTTTTGCTATACTTTAATTTTATAAAAGAAAATAAAATTCTCTCTCTCAAGAATAGGTTTTCCCCGAAGATTGGGGTTTCGCCTGGGTCGTTTGACCAATAATTTATGAGTCTAAATTTTTTTTATGTGTGGCTATGTTTTTATTACTACTCATTAAAGTTGTAAATTTTTTTATGTGTGACTATGTTTTTATTACTGCTCATTAAAGTTGTAAATTTTTTTATGTGTTTCAGTCAAAATTGTTTACGCGAAATTGAACTAATTTGCTGCTGAAAGTAAATTGGGTTGGGTATTAAACAATGATGAAAATGGTGACTTGAAACTGGGTTGGTGAATGAGATAAAAACTTACATAGATCACCAAGAAAGAAGGATATTATATCAATGTCCACTATTAGCCAAAAATAGCTAATCGGACTGTGAAGGTATATCATAATATCCCATCTGTATCTCTCTTTGTGGAGCATCATCAAGCTGTAGATCACCTAATTTGCTGCCCTTGGACTTTAACATATGCTTAGGAGATGACAGTGAGGCTCAAGCAGAAAATGTCCTAACATCCATGGCCATAGAAGGGAATAAGAAGCTAGAGATATCTCGGGGCATGCATCAAGAGCCATTAAACTTAAAGAGTGAGCTCTATGCTGGGGCTACCCTCTTCACTCAGGTCTACTGAGATTAATATACTCTTAAGTACACTTCCTGACATCTCTCTGTTGTTCCTTTCTGCTCCAAATGTCACTTCATGTGCAAGCTCTAAAGATAAGTATTAAGAAAAATGAAGCAATCTCTATAGAGGGAGCTGAAGCCTCAAGTTCTAAAAGCCTATGCCTGTGAAAGGTAATACCCTGAATGAATAAAGCTAGGCAACTCTGGTCCAGATGTTATAAGAAGGTAGAAAGCAAGTTATATGCATGTCATAACATAATTTCAGCTGGAAAGCAATTAGGACTTCCACAAAACACTATAAATACAAGAGAACCCCACAGTTCTCCATCCAGTAAAATAATAGGGCACATCATCCATAAGTAAATGGACACATATAGATTTTCTTCTACTTAAACCATTCTACCTAATGACAAGGATAGAGTATTCTTTGATTTTTGTTAGTATTTTCTACTGATTGTAGTTAATACTTTGTTTCATAAAGAACTTGGAATCTATCAGGACCCAACATTACACTAAACATAATGGCCACAGTTATCAGTGAATGTGTCATCTGTAGTAGGCTCTGCTATCCTCCACCAAAGTGATTTTTGGTAAATATCTCCTCATGCTTGCTTCTAAAGTGGGTAAGAAATGAAGAATGTACTTTCTTCTAAGGTGGGTATGAATGATCACTCACATCCTCAGATCAGGATATTGCCGAGTGCCAAGGGCTAGTTTGTGGTTGATAGAATAACAGTGAATTGACCTCCAACAAGACTTATGTTCTTATCATTAGCATTAAATGACATGAATTAAATAGTACATGAAGATATAGATTCCTATATCTATGCATATCATGTGCAGTTCAATCATTTCATTTTAAAAGTAGTTATTGTCACAAGAAGACATTGTATTTGAAAGATATTTTTAAAAGCATTTTTTGGATGCATAGATTCAACAATGTTGACCCATATAGCATCTATGTTAGAGCCTTGGTCAGAGTTAGTTGTATATGAAACCAATCCATCATCCACTACAATATGTATTCATTGTGACCTAAATGAAAAGTATTATCTTCTTCTATTCTCCTCATGGAAAAATCCACTCGTCTTCTGTAGTCTGTTCTCCTCATAAACTACACCAAGTATCATCCTTAAAAGTGAATTTTAACAGAAGCGTCTGCAAAGAGACCTCACCAACATGCCATGCTATCCCAATGGTTGCTTCTAACCTGCCATAGAGTTTCTTTATTGAGATAATTCAAAAGTAAATGAATACTTATGTTAGGGCTTGGCATGTGAATATTATGAATCCATGCAGTTATTTTGAAAGGGTTATGAATCATGATCCTATTATTATGGTTGAAACTATTTCAGTGAATTGACACTTTGTTATGATGTGGCTTTAACATGGAATGAAAATAAACTTTTATTTGTATAATTGCCATTCCACTTTTGAACTTGTAAATAATGTTCGGAATGTTTTCAGGATGACAATAAAAAAATGGAAATTATCTGATAAATAGCTCCATTCCTTACATCCATATCGCATTATCTAATAAATACAAGTTGAAATATCTTCCATAATAACAATTTTGTGACAGCTTTAAAAAGAAATGCCTATTCCCTTATTTGCTCTTTCTTTTAATCCATTGACAACATGTAATGACGTCTTTCAAAAACCTAGCACCAACCTAGTTTTTGTCTAATATGTAACAACTAAGCAATTCTAGAGGGTAAAATACCATTTCATATCCCTAAACCATTTCATGAAATTGGACTTGTCAAAGGCATATGGCAGCTTGCACTGGCTTATTTGAGGCTTGTCTTAATTCACATTGGATTCTCCATGCAAATGATGAAATGGATAATGGGGTGCCTATTTTCCGTGCCTTTTGCATTTTTTTTATCAATGACTCGGCTTTAGGTTTCTTTAGACCAAGTAGAAATTTAAGGCAAGGTTTTCGTTTCACCCCTTTGTTGTTTTTAATGATTGCTTAAAGATTAAGTAGAACTTCATCAAAAGCAAAGATATCTCGCTCTTTAGGAGGCATTAAGCTTGGGAGATCCTTTTATTTGACGCACTTATTGCTTGTAGTTTGTAAGAAATGTATTGTCATTCTATGATAGATCCGGAATGGTTCTTAAAAAACTAAAGGATATTCTGAATATGTACAGTACAATTTCAAGTATGGAGATCAATATGCAGAAATCAACATTAGCTTTTGACAAAGTGGAGGAGGAACAAGTGAGAGAGACTTTGTAGCTTTTCCCTTTTCATAAAGTGGACTTTCAAGATGGAAACAAGTATCTAGGTATTTTGTTGAAATCTAATGACCACAGGAATAAGGAAATGAAGGTCGCCGCTGGATAAGAAATCATAAGATAGAACTAACCTGTGGTGCAACAGATGGCTCTCCCTCGAGGGAATTTAACTTTAGCCAATACTGTCTTGGAGGCAAAGCCAGTTTATTGACATGTATTGGCATATATCCCTGAGCGAATTTTGGAGACAAATAGGAAGAAATGTTTCAAGTTTTTGTGGACAGGCAAGAGAGAAAAAGAGGTAATCCCTTTAGTAAAGTGGCAGTCACTAACTAAACCAAAGGAAGTTGATGGATTGGGTCTAAAAAACATGCATTCCTTTGGTAAGTCTTAGGCAGATGAGATTCTATGGATGTTTAGTTCTAAAGACAGCCTATGGAGGCAAGAGATTCTTCATAAGTATATAGAACCATTGTCAATGGAAGACAAGATCAAGCAGGTTGTTAATCCTATTCTGTCAAATATATGGAAGGCTATACTACAGCCATTCCGACTAGTGGGTAACTGGATGTCTTGGAATGTTGGTGACGGAGTTAAAGTAAGGATAGGGGCAGACCCCTGGGTGGAAAGTGGTGAAGAACATATGCTCTCTGAGGAGCTAGTTGTCACATTGTAGAACAAGGGAATCCATTACTTGGCACAAACAACAGATCCAATTTCCACAACTATTTGTAAGCAGGGATGTAAAAGGGAGGTAGAGTTTAGGTTATCAGAGAGGGAGGAAAAAAGGTGTAAGGAATATGTAGCTCATTTTTGTAACACTACTACATTTTGACCAAAAATCCGACAGCCGTATTGTCGGATTTTCAACACTTCCCTATCGCATGTATGACACTATGAGTTTTTTTTAAGCATCGGTGGATGTCCGTTGGCTATCCGACATATTTCCAACCCGTCAGTTAAGCGACAGATTATTTTACCTTCGGTTAAATCTAAATCGTCGGTTATCCGACATCCAATTCATATTAAACTAGCTTACTAAACGTCGGTTAAGCGACGGTTTTGAAGTTTAAAAAAAAAAATCGTCTTCCAACCGTCGCTTAAGCGACGGCTAAATGTGTTTTAAAAAGCAAAAATACAATAGTAATATTTTGCTGAGGTAGATTTTAACTATTCAATTTACTCTAGGATTGGAGATCGATGGCTGCCATGAATTGACTGTTGCACTATTCTAGCTGAGTTTGTATTTCTGTCTGGCAAATTCCATGACTGTTGAAGCCACACCGCCTAAGATTCATTTCCATGGTTGTAAATTGCAATTGAAGGAGCAAAGAGGGTCATATGTTTCCAATTATATCTTTAGAGGGATGTGCGCTACCATTCTCATCCCTCACTGCCTTATGCTGCTGCTGAGTCAATTTTTAGATTGTACACAGGTCACATAGGACATATGCTGCTGCTAACTTGATTTTGAGTCTCTGCACAATCCGTACAGTTTGTATGCAGCCTTGGACGTTGTTCTCATTTTCTAGAAGACATGTGAAGAGGTGGCTGGGACGTATGCTTGGACATGTTGGGCTATGAGCTGGTGGTGGCATGTACCATCAATGCAATGATCGAAGGAAACCATAAAGTCTTTGTTTAAGTCCTCTTTCCTCCCAAGATTTGGCATCTTATGGTTCTTTTCATTTGGCATATCATTCATTCAATATGTATTCATTATGTGGTTTTTCTTATGCCCACCTTCTAATGCAGCCATCTAGTACTTGTTAAGTAATGGTCATCTCATATTTGTTTTATGGAATGGTGTTTAAGTGAATGGGAGTTTGATCATAAGCATAGAACTTGTCAAGGCATTGTGAATTATATGCTAATTTCCTGAGAAAGCTTCATTCATGACAGTATGTTTATTGGGGAGAATATATATTTGTATATAGAGATGAGCATTGCCTATGTTAAAACTTAGCCAATTCTTTTAGATTTTCCACAACTCTTCACACAGTGCAATATTTTTCCTAGCATCCAATCTATGCATCTATGGTCTCTATGCAACTCAGTAGAGGGAGTTCACTTGCAATAGCAATTCCATGTCTTCACATATTATATTCCTGGGGGGTTAGTGGTAAAATAAGTGGGGCACCCTAGAATAAAAGCACTATTATTCCATATATGAGCTAATAGTAGTAATCAGCTTGTACTTGTTATTATTCAATATGTGCTGCTTGATTTAACTTGGTTCTATTACCCTTATTACACCCATTGATTTCTGCATACTACGTCTCATATTCATTGTGCTCTAATTACTGTAGACAAAGGGATTGGTACTAGTTACATATGGAAATAGTGTTATACCTAAGCTGGTAATATAGAGTCTAGTTATGATATTACTTCTATACATTCAAAGGGCTTGGTTAGAGTTATACGTATGCACAGGTCTATATTACTGATCTATTGTTCTGCTTACTTTACCTTGTATGCATTTAGTTTATGTGATTTATTAGGGGAATACAGATCAGCTTAAGAAAAGGGAAACCAATCATCTGCTGTTAACTATCATTGGTACTTGTAGTAATCATAGTAATAGAGATGGTTATGTATTAGTTACTGAAATAGGATGAATTGCTATCATATCAAGTATTTGACTAACAGTGAAATGTATAATACATGAAAATTTGACAAATTTACAAGTGGTCTTTATAGAACACATCAGAAGTTCAGAACCCGGACCTCTAATAAATTGCTAAGAGAAATGAATGAACACCTGGCAATGCTCTGTTATGATTCACATTGCATGTAAATGTACTTATTATGGTGGTACAAATGATCATGGACTAGAAATAACAGAACTGTTGGAACCATTCAATTTTTTTTACATAATCCGATTCCTCACATGGAATGTGGCTTATATTAGATTACCCATGCCCAGGACACTTTGAGCTGAAACTGCCACTTATTTATAGGCCAGGAAACAAGATACCTCTTCTCAGATGACTCCTTGAAATGTGCAAGCTTTTCTATTACATCATCCATTGTTAACTGTCCAATATATGTCTGTTGAAAATAAGAGTTTTCCTCTTCCTTAATATCAGCTGCAAAGGCCTCAAATGATGACTGTTCTAAAGCCCCAACACTCAATAAGCATGGATTAACATGGACAGTTGTAGAATGCAATCGTTTCATTTCCTCAGTAAGATCTCGAGATGCTAACTGGCCCACATTAGCTTGAAGAACCTGAATAACCCAATACTTAGAGTGAAACAAGATACCATAATTCATGCTGAAACATGTCCATAAATCACAAAAAAATAACTCACTTTGAAGAGTATTGCAGTTGTCTCCAAAGAAAGATTGACAATAGGTCCAGAACGTTGGACAGCATTTCCTAAAGATTCATTTGATGCTTCAAATAAAGTTCTTTCCCTCAGAAATTTCAGACATGCCTACAACCAAAGTAACAAGTGTTCAGTAATGAAAAGATACAACATTCAGTCATCAAGAACTTTACAATGAGGATAACAAATAAAGCAGCCTTTCAATTTACCTCAAATTGACTTAGGAATCAGTGTCCACTAAATACCCAAGTATGCAACATTAAGTAATTAAGACTAATTACACAAAAACAATAAATAGAGAGCAGCTTACCTCAAATAACTTATCCCGTTGACTACTAAGATTATCATTTAGCCACTTCTCCAAATTCAAAAACTCCCTTTTTGATGCAAGAGCAGCAAGTTCAATTGCAAAGGAAAATGGAGTCAAGTCCAATACCATAGTTAAGGCCTGCAGATAAGGTTTTCTTCATAAGAATTAAAAGAAGCTATACATTGAAGATATATTCCTGCTGGCTTCTCAGAATACCCATGTCATGAAATAAACTAAAAACTACAAACAAAAATTGAATGCATTCAGACATTCATCGAAATGCAAAGCTAAAGTAGATTCAAGATAACTTAATAACCTTCAAAGCACAGTGGAAAGAAATGATTTCAAGACATTATGCCTACCTGTTCATGAAAATCTTCAACAGCCAAGAAAGAACTCAAGATATTAAAAGCATTTTTTGCTGATCCCATCAGTTCTTTCTGAAAACAGCGACGTCTTTCTGGACGAGCTGCAATTTTGTAGTTATATGCCTCCTGAAAGACTAAATATAGTGTGTGAGCTCAAAAATAATACCTAACAAAAACCCATCAGTTGTGAAGACAAAACCGTACAAAACATATATATTAACAGGGTTCAATTTGGTATTGGGTTCATGAAGTAGGCTGTCTGACACCTGAAATAAAAAGCATCCTGATGATCAATTACCTCTATTTCATAAAATGAAATTCCACACCAACAATTTGATTAAATAGTCAAAGACATTTCTAAAATGTAGATCTTTTAATGATTCAATATTACAAGGTTTGACACTAACTTTTCACTGAATAATTGTTTATAGAAATTCCCAAATTACAAACTTAGTGTAAGATGATAGATTTAATAGAAATTCCCAAATTGCTCTTTGATTCTTACCACCAATTTGCTGGCAGAGCTGGTCCTTGTGATTGAATATTATGGCAATTTGAGCCCGTGTTTTTCTTGTGGGAGGGGAAAAACATCTAGTGATACAAGTGGCAAGTCCTTTCTTTCCCCCTACTTTCCCCATAGATGGAGAATTGATGGTCATGAGTTCCTAGAAATGGCTTAGATTAAGAAAGTGTAAGAAACATTTTATATGAACCCATTCATGATAAATGTGGCTATTTGGAAGCCCTTTAATATCTTTTGATTCAATATACGACTTAAAGCAAATCACTTTTCCTACAGGAAATGGGTTTCACACAGAGCCAAGTGCGTTGAATTTATGCTTCTATACAAAACATGGTGGTCATGCTTGTTGCACTTGAAGAACTTGATATGGCTCAAGATTCAAATCCTTCTTCTTCTGGTTAGAAGACCATGAGTCTTCTTTCTTCTTTTGACCCTTCTTGGATCTTCCTTTCTTTCCTACTTTCTTCACCTTCCCAATTAGAGCTAGTTCTGGTACATCCTCATAGCTGGTTTAAAAACTGTCTCTAAGGTCATCTCCTCCCCAAGAAAGGAATCCAACGGACTTTTGAATGAAGGTAGATTCTAACAAGCACATACACATTGTAAAAAATGATGCTAAGATGGACCAAAACCATTCAGATTGATCCAGACTAGCTCATTGTCTTCTACCATGTCACCAGGAGCAACTAGATGATCTCCAAACTCTATGAGCTTCATTAGATAGCTAGCTAATGTGTTAGTTATGCTCATGTGAGTACTGGTCAGTTTGTTCTTCAAGATCATTCTCTTGGACATGTTCTCGCTTTGGTACAAGGTGACCAGAGCAGTATGCATTTCCCTGATCATCTTCTTATCTACGATGGGAGGGATTAGATGATCCTTCAAAATATTAATTTCACTTTGACCAATTTCTATTGTGTTCAGCCAAATCCTTAGGATCTAAGGAAGGTATGACCTCCTTCTACACACATATATAATAATAAAAGACATCAATAATTTAAACTCCATCTGTTTTTATGAGAACATGAAGAGGTATAACCACTTATTAATAATTATATCTTTCTCACTATCATCTTTGAGGCCATTCCCAAGGTTAACCCACAACTAGAGTCCCATTCCCTATCCAATGGTAAATCACACAACACTCTACGCTAATTAAACATTAAAATTCAAACAAATTATGTAATGAGAAGCTTAAAAAGATTTTTCTAGTTTCCCTAATTGTTTTTCTAGTGAAGATTCTTAAAAACTATCTCTTTTCTAGTATTATACTCAAAGAATCGCTCAATGCAGTGACCTAGTAATTCAGACATGGTATTCCCTATTCTAATTTATTTTATGTATTAGGTGTTTTCATAGGAAACTTTCTTCTGCAATCAGGGATTGTGAGCAAAAGGCCGTATTTAAGAGCCATGTTTCAGGTTAATAAATCCAGATACTGTCTATGGTAATTTGTACATTTTTCTCAACAGTTATGCTATTTAAACATTTTATTCTATTTCTTAAATCTTTTAATTTCATAACTGAAGAAACATGAGCCACACCAGAGCTCCCTCACATTGAACTTGACTAACAATTACAAGCTCTGTAGTAATGGATACACAGGGCACTATAATGGGAGACAACATACCCACTTTATAGTCGCAAGATAGGATGAGAATTCAACACCAAGATATCCAAAACAAAACAAAAAAATAGGCATTTATAAATAAATTTCTCTATTCACATAGAAGTTTATGGTGGTGATAGTAGACAAGATATAATGATCCTTGTATCTGAAGATCCATTTATTTCTTGAAACATAGCTTGCACTGTTTCTGCAATGTTAATTTCAATCATAAAAGACGATTTGAAATCCATGGAAGGCCCTGCCCTATCTTTTATAGAAGGCTCTGGCCCACTCTCATCGACCATTTGCCCAGGCCTTGAATCCTGTGCACTAGTCCCTACCAAGTACAACACAATTAACCTCAAAATGAGAGAAATAAACAGAATAGTTAAAAATGAACTTAATATTATCTACATTACAGTGCTTGTTAAAGACAAATTATTCTAATAATTTCAAATTAGTGTTTTCGATGTCAGCTCCAGCACTTCCATCACTCTCCCCTATTATACTTGCTGCACTACCTTTTGCAGCACTACCAAAAAGATGTGTCCATAATGATAATGTTTAAAACATAAATTTCTGTGACAGTTGTGGACTCTGTACTTTTTCCATGGCTGCAGAACTTAGCAGTATGTTTTCTGCATTGCATCAAGGTATGATATTAATGATATTCTTAGGAATGAAGAAGCATCTATTATTTTGATAGACTTTGAATCGGTTAGCATCAGAAGGGTATGAAATAACCTGCAGTGCTAAGCTGAGACAGTACCTTATAAAGTCTATTACTACAAATGTCAGATTACAGGAGTTCACTCATTGTGTTCAATCAAGCATTTGTAGTCTTAACCTCTAGTTGCCTAGTTGCATATAGTTTTGAGTTATTTAGTGCTTCAAGTCACAATTAGTTTTGGGCGGACAACCAAATCTTGAAGAGGGTTCTATTTATAAAGGAAAGTGTGGTTGAATTTTGTGCGAGGATCATGCTTCACACAAGTGATGAATATGATGTTGAATTGAGTCATCGAATAACTACAATACACAAACAGAAAATCCTTAAATGAAGTTATATTGGACATAAATATATTGATATGTTGCATAAGAACAACAATGATGATATTGTTTAATACTAATAAAATCACCACAGGGCTTAGCTAATCATCCAAGTGACAAGTTAATAATATAGTGACTGGTTAACCAGATATAAGCTGTCAGAAGAGGATTATAATCTTTATACTCAAGTAGAATTCGGCCTTATTGGATCAACCCCTGCAAGAAGCCCCAATGCTGCAGATGGTGGCTTTGTTCTTGAGTATTAGATTATCGCATGTTAATACAACAAGGCAAGTGACATGAAGTGATTTATCTCTTAAGTAGATGGGAGTGGTGTTATAAGGTTTTAAAATGTCTTTATTTTTGCTCTAGATCCATGGTAAGATTATGTAACATCTCATGGCTGAAGAGGGAGGCAATTGATTTGATGTCACTTATGTCAAATAAAAAGAGAATAATGAAATATGGAAAATTAGATAATTGTAATGGGATGACAAAGGTACCCCAGAGAGAGGTGATGACTTGAGCAGCTGAGTCCCTTTCTGGGGGACACATGGATGGAATCTAAAGTGATACCCAGAAGCTACTACAAGGATCTTGATTGCACTACCAATGGACATTTTGAGATGGTGCAAGGGTGCATTTTGGATTCCAAGCAGCTGTGGGGAGCTCAAGCCTCAATTGCTCCTTTTTATTTTCCTTTTCAATAAGACAATAAGGTAAAACACAAATAATTTTAATTGTGGAAACATGTGTGTAGCTAACAGGAATAGATAAGTAATAAATAATTAATGAAAACTTAGATTTTATTTCATTGAAAACTTAGATTTGATTTCACTCTTAAGCGCCTTGCTCAAACCAAACACTAGAAGAATGCTCATTATGAGCTAATTTACCTTGTTGGAAGCTTTAATGACTAATACAAGATGGACAACCTTGCACCAATAAAAATACCAGACTGTTCAGGACTACATTAACGCCCTCCATATCCTCTGAACAAAACTAGGTATCAAGGACTCGGACAAGCACATAGTGCTCAAGTACATAGTGGGATACATAGGGTCAACCCAACAGAAACAACTTTTGGACACCTTTTCACTACAAGCAGCTTATTGTTATGCTATCAAGATTTAGGAAAAAAAATTGAGTATCAATAAGAAAGAAAAATAGTGTTAGAAATCAGCCACGGAAAAAGACAGGTAAAGGTGACCCTCGAAAGAATAAGAAAGAGAAATCAAAGAACGTAGGCAACTGGTGGGACACCCATAAAATCTCATGGCACAACAATGATGAATGTCATGCTAGAGAGTCTTTATTGGCCAAGCTGAAGCCACAAACTTTGGTTTAACCCCCTCACCAATAAAGACCATGGCTAGAGGGAAATGTGTCATCAAGGCCAAACAATCTGTTATTATTGCCACCATTAAGGTCCAACCAAAGGAACCAGAATAGCTTGCAGAAGGTAAGATGAACATCATCTCAAATAGAATAGACTGTAGAAGGTAAGCTGAACCATAATAGCCTACAAAAGGTAAGCTGAACCAGAATATCCTGCAGAAGGTAAGTCATGTTTTAACTCTTCTTGTTTATTTCCTAGTGTAGGATACTAGCAGTAGAAGATTCTTCTTTGACCCTTTCTCTGGGGGGAAGCGGCAGGGTGGAAAAAAGCGATAGTCAGTTTCCTGGGACCTCTAATTGTGATCTAGGGACTAATCAAAACTCTCATCAAAGATTAATGGGACTAAACAAAAGTCTCATCAAAAGTATTCTTTTCTTCTTTAGTGGGACCGTTGAGGCCACCATTGCTTACAATTATTTATGTGTTAAATTTACAGGTTCCACTTGTAATCTGAGATCAGTAAAAAATATTCGCATCTATGTTCAAGTTACACATCCCTAGCAATACTTGAGTGTCATTGTTTCCAGATCCCAGTTTAGGGCATTCTGTCCAAGATGCATGTCTTTGACACATTCATTAAACCCACTACTCTCTATGGCTTGGAGGTTTAAGAACCCAGCCTTAGGTCAGATGGTTGGGATTGTGTTTAGAGAATGCATATCATTATACTCCAAATTATACTCTCACCATAAGTGTACTACTCCCAATGCATTCTGAGGTGCAAGAGACTCCGTGCAGCTATCTAGAGTTCTGGTTTTCAAGAGGACAAGTTTTCTGATCCTTACATACAGAACATTAATATAGGCCACAGTAGGCAAAGCTTGTTGCATGTCCAAAATTGGGCACTGGACAGTTTCCAACATGCCACAAAATCTTTGGTTTTCAAGGAAAAAGAATTGTATGTTTGATACTTCAGGTTTAGCATTTTATAAGGTAAATATTTTGTCAGATTTGAGATTTCATAGTTTATTTTTTTCTTTGTTAATCATGTAAGAGTGTCTACGTTCAATTATATTGTCTTTTGGTAAAAACTCGATTCTCTGGTGAGATCCAAGTCTTGAAAACCTACTAGGGTTCACAGGTGCTGCTGCAAGTGCGGCAATTGAAAAGTTTGGTTCCCCACACATAAACCTTAGAGAAGGTACTATAAACATCAAAGCATTCTCAATCTAGAATCCAAACAGTAATTAATAATTCATTTTAAATAAATAATGTTTGTCTCAGAAGACTAATGAAAGTTTGCAATGCAAACAATATTTACGAAGCAATGGCATCGTGTTTAAATCTTTTTGGAGACACAAGAAGCCATTCTTTGTCATCCATGTATTTTCTATAGATAGCAATATACTATATAAGGATGATACCACTACAAATTACATTCGACGACCAATAGGGGAAGCATAATCAAGAAAGTTTCTTTGTATTTTTTCCTATTTTCTGCTTTTCTTCAAAGAATTCTCATCCAAGTCACCAAGTGCAGCCAATGAAGTTTCAGGCAGGACAATAGGTTTGTTTCAACTTCTTGCCATCCATTTTCTACTTCTCACCTAGCACATCCATGGTTCTTGGAACATATTACCACTGAGGCCCAAGAGCACCCAAGTACACAGCATGGTAAAAGTCCATGCTGTAGGAAACCTGTTGCTAGGGTGCTAGAACGTTGTAAATATGGGTTCATGTATTGTACAATTTGGCCATTATTATGGTGGTAAAGAATATTTTTCTTTCAGCTTGCCAATAGATAATGCATTCTTTTGTCATCTCAAAAGATTGCTTCTGTGATCTTTTTTGTCTTCTAATACAGCCCCGGTTGGCCAATCAGCCTACATTTCAGTTGCATGCTAAAATAAAAATATGTTTCCCAATTCAACAGTTTTCTTAACACAGATATGTTAGATGTCTGAATTTGGAATTTTGCCACCTGATTCAAGACCCAGACACATACTAAGTCATAATAATAAGTCATACTATCTCATGTGTCTACTAATTCAAAGCCTTCCATACACTTCCATATAAGTGACAGCCCCCAACTCTTTTATGACCTTGTAACTGCCAAAGATAAAAAAGTATGTCACTAAGAGTCTTAACTAAAGACAATAGAAAACACCATAGAAAATAAAGTCTTAGAAAAATCTTGTCCTTGATTACGCTAAAGGGCAATCAAACCAAAGGAATTTAAATGAACTTACAAAAACAAACCCAAACTTAAAACCTAGAACATAAGAAAGAAGAAACTCCCAAGTATCCTCAATAGTGAATAAGCCTACAATCGAAAATCAAGAACCAAGAGCGAGAAACCTGCAAATAAGGCAAATGAACCAGAAAAGACCTCCAACAGTCAAGATCTTGTTACCAAATCCACAAATGTGGAAAATGAACTCAAAGAAGCAATTAAGGAGCAAGGATGAACCTCCTCACCTCTCCTCCTTTGACCTACAAGTTTAGATGAGGTGGAATTTCATTAGAGTAGCTAGAATAGTGAGTATTTTTGTACAAGGGATACATGTATATTTATGGAAAACTTATGTATGTTTACTCATAAAAAAATTATGTTATAAGGAAAAGGAAGCATTTCATTATGGAACTGAAGAAATCGGAAGACTTGGAGGAGATAGAAAACAAGAAATTGGAAAAGGGCAAGAGGATGCTAGGAAGCAATCTGATTATCAAGGAAACAAAAAAATTGATACAAGGACTTAGACATACTGAAAATAAGATGGGATCATTAGCACCTAGGACAAAGGGGACTTCAAGAGAATGTTATCATCAGTATCAAAGTCACCATTTGCAATTTTTCACTAGTAGCAAAAGTTGTTCTAGACATCAATATTCCTCCAAATAAAGTCCAATAGATGCAAATATTGTAGCAGCAAATGTTCCTAATCAAACTTGAGTAGGATAGTAAAAAATAGAGAGATGGTAGCCTAGGTTTCAATTGATGTCATATTTAGCCTCTTACTATAGTTTGTCATTTAGTGCTTTTCTTATTGGCATTAACAACAAAGCATGTGGTCAAAAATGTCTTGAAGTGTTCTCTAAGGGGTCACAGCTAGTTGGCAAACAGTTTCCCACAACCATTGTGTACAAGTCACCTCAATGAGTATAAAAGGCCCTCGTTTTTAAAATGAAGGTGTCATCAAGGACATTGGGCAGTAAACCTCTATTCTGTTGACCACCTTGTCTAAATGTGTAAACCATTGTTATTATTGATAAAGTTGTACCATTCTTGACAGTCCCTTAAATCTTACTTCATGTGCTCCTCCATTTATTTCACATGTATATACTACGATTTTTACTCTTTTTCAATGTCATTACTCTAAATTTATAGCCACAAGGAAAATTTTATGCTTAATAAAGATTGAGAAATTTTGAAAAGCTAGTCTAATGCTAACCCTAAGCCAAGTTACACTAACTATAAAATGTGTTGGCATTACAGTCATATTCATATCAATGGGCTTATCCGGCAAAACATAAATCCACTATGTTGAAGATTCTATATGGATATCTGGATTATTATACAGCAAAAGGTTCTCCTCCTAATTGTTGCATATAGACAAACAAATTCTCAACACTGACTAATGAAACTCATTCGCATGCTATGGCATCATGCTGTGTGACCTGTACAGCTTCAAGATGTAATTTTTAGATAGCAACTAGGAAAAGATGAAACTTACTAGCATAAGATAAAAATTTTAGATAGGAACATTGAGACCAAAGATGAAACTTACTAGCATAAGATGAAACTGTATGACATCTTCTATCAATAGCCATATTCGAATGAACACTTAACTTTTACTATTTGAGTGTCTGGAAAGTGAAGTTGTTTCCATCCACTAAGCTTTTTATCTACTTCCAATCCAGCATATCTAGAAGCCATAAAACCTCGCTGTTGGAGTTCGCAGCATCACAAAAGTTGACTTCAATGCCAAAGACGTCCATGTTGCCGTCTTGAGCATCCACCAGCAACAGTGCAAACCAGGCTCTGATCTCTAATACAAATGGATATGAGGGAGAAAATTGCAAATAATCATAAGCAAGGGCCTTGTATGCCGGTCCATCAACATAATCGAAGCCAGATTTATCAATAATGCAAGCAACTTTATCACTGTCTCTTCGCCCTACGAGAAGAGAAACACGAATGCTCTCACTGAACACAACCCGGAACCTGGGACTCATGGGAATTGTCATCTTGCAAGTTAGGCTTCTCAAATGATCCATCATCATATCACAAATTCTGGGAGGAGGGTTTATAATCCCCGACTCAAGGAGAATACCAGGAACTACATCTGAATAAACCAACTTATCATCTAGCCATATATCAACATAGAATTATATATCATGAAAGGACAATCTGGGAACTGGGAGGGGGCTATGCCACCGCTTGCAGAGACTCATGTAAATTTTATGGTAACCCTGAGAAGCCCCAATTGGAGGAGTTCCCTTGGTTTTGCAAATAGATGGCCATTTCTTTGCACACAAATTCTTCTGAAAATAATCATCTTTGGCTAGATCTCTCCACCGCGTGCATACACACATACAGAATGCTAGGTCTTTTCTATTCATCAGGGGAAAAACGGCCTTTAGCACCTCTTCAGAAGACCAACCTTCTTCCATTTTTAGAAATGTCACTAATTGCCCCAAATCAATAAATACCCAAAATTGGACCTTACCCAGATTTCTGCGCTTTGTAGAATACCTAAACCCTAACGAGATTTGTGCATTTTACAGAATACACGAACTCTGGACCTTTGCCAAACTTAGGGATTTTTCAGAAAACCCATGTTGTTGTAGCTAATCTTCATGACGGTCATTTTGTTTCCAAAATGAAATTTGTTACTCTTTAGATCAAAGAATAGCATCCCAAAACCCCAGAAGTCAAATTTGTCACCTACAAATGCAAGATTGGAATAATTCTAAAAGCTTTAGGTCTACTTTGAATATTTGGTATACAGAAACCGTAATTAACAGGGTTTTTTATCATATCATGTGATTGGTCAAAGCTAGTTTAAGGGCAAAAATGTAAATAGCAGAGGCTGATACAAGATATATTCAGTAATCAATTTCTAAAATAGAATGTGTAAAATGGGCATTAATGTAAATCATACGATGATAGAAGTACTAACCATTGATTTCAGAAAGAGGACATGCGATTTGATCTCTGGTCCTCCATCCCAGAGATCAGATGCTTGGCTCCAGTCTTTAGAGATTTTTGAATAAGATGGGTAATTTTTTTATTAGTAGCCTCCAAGAGTGTGCTCTAGTAGAACTTTTGGATATGTCTACAGTTGCCGATGAGATCTTTTTTGAGTGACTGGGCTTTGATACGTCGCCATTCTCTAAGCAGAGTTGAGCTTTGTTCATTGCAAGTGTTTAGTTTGAGGCAAACGAAAGAAGTTCGATCCGGATGTGATCTTGGAGAATAAGAACGTCATTGTGGCAGAGGTAAATCCATCAGCTATGATTGATCCAGTCTTCCATTTGGAAAAGACAAAAATAGAAATAGAAGAATCCAATGGGTAGGAAATGAACCTAAGCATCGCTTAAGCGACGATGCTTTCTATGTTAAATATTTGACCAATTGGACAACTATTTAACATAGAAATAGACGTCGCTTAAGCGACGCTTATGAGAATATTCGTCGCATAACCGACGCGTAACCGATAGTTATGAAAATAGCCATCGCTTCACCAATCCCTGTGGCCACATTTACAAAAAAAAAATTATCATTGTGATTTTTGGTAAGTTTAAAAAGATAAATCCATGCTCCATCGGATTTTTCCGTCGGATTTCGGATCGAAATGTAGTAGTGTAAGAATAACATTGGGTTTAGAGAGGATGATTCTTTAGTCTCGTCAAAGAATCTTACCTTGGGGTTACATACTCCAAGGATAGGATATAAAGCTATTTTTGTAGATAATTCATGAGAAGGAGAAAGCTGGTGGTGGAAGAAGGTCTAGAAATTCAAAGCTCCTCTAAAGCTAAGGTCTATATGTGGATCACAAAACAAGGCCTTATATTGGTGTTAGGTCATGATTTTGTCTTCCTTTGTTTCATGCTTTTTATTTATGTTTTTGAGGCTTTGTTATCTTGCACAAAGTTCTCATTTAAGAAACTATCACCTCACAGAGCAAGTATCAAAATTATGTATTTACTTTCCAGCAAGCTAAAGATGCATTAAATCCCAACCTCCCAGGGAAAAGCATTCAGTTATAAAGCCAGAAACCGGATCCGAAATCACAGTAAATAAGTTAACCTAAAATACTGAAACTCAACCTCAAAGAACAATAAATATTTACCTGAAAATGTCCCAGCATCTCTCAATGCCCAAATGAGGGCTCAGAAATCCGTCCTTGGCATCAATACTGCGGTAAAAATTCCTGATCGAAGGCCTACCATCTCGAGACTCTTTGGATTCCCCGACCTTCACACTGTAACTCACCGCATCCGCATTTGTTATCTATATTTTTCTTCATGTGTTGTCCTTGTTATCTCGCCTTTTCCTCATGTGTTTGTTGCAACGTTTATATGCTAATGCTTTGGATCAATAGTTTAATTATTTTTTTAATTTTTATGATTGTTAATTTCTTCTCATCAACATTATGACATGTTGAATTTTTGTATCCATGGAAGTGTTCCTTTAGTGATTTTGTGCTTTGGTCACTAAAAAGGGGACAAGTTATATGACCCTTGTATTAATAATTAACCTAAAGAGGTCATGAGGCCTATAAGAGATCGAGGAATCAAAATATTTACTTGAAACTTGGAGATGGGGTAGAGCCTCTACCTTTATACTGCATATGGATCTGAGACTGGTTCTGGGTCAGTACCCCAGTTTAATTATAATTGGATCAACTGCTATGATGTTTAAAGGAACTGAGCCTGGTGAAGCTACGTAGTTGACTGGTGCAGCTAGTTCGATGGTCACAGATCATAACACTTATACTGAAGTTAGAAAAGCACCTCAGTATGGGACTTGAAAGGACTCTTACATTGAAGGACCAACAACTAGCTACGATGCTTCTAGGTATCGATATGGTACTGGTTCTAGTACCTGATTCATAATTGACGTATAAGGAACCTAATTTTCCTTTGGCACGCGCTTAACCAAGTTTGCTTCAATGGTGTAGCATGGATAGAGATGGTCAAGAGAAAATTCATGCAATTGCTTTGTTGGATCTATGAAGATCGAGGTGCATGGCACCAATATTAATAATCGAAGGTAGACAATTTACAAAATTTTGACTTTATTGTCAAAATTGCAATTTTCCATGACACAATTAAACATGACTAACATCAATGACTAATTCATATTCTTCTAGCTAGTGATTTTTTACGTCATGACTAAATTAGTCGCTTATGTTAGTCATTTTAACTTTGTCACTTATTATCTAGTCATATTTGTTAACTGGTGACTAAATTAGTCGTTAATTTTAGTCATTTATAGTTGGGTCAATCAAAATTGCTCATATTTAGTAGTAAATCACTTGAAAAACCTTTGGTGACTAGAATTTTTAGTCACGTAATAGCTAATTCCTCATTTTGTACTAGTGAATGTAACGCTGCTAAACTAGATTGGAAGACATACCTTCCAATATAGCCAACCTCCAAATATCCACACCATAGAGCAAACTAGAGATAGATCTCATGCAACCATTTTGCAAATGAACCAAACCATCATACTAATCCAAGCCCTAAGCTTGATACCCACGCTTTCCAAAGAAGATTTAATTCGCCACTCTGGCCTCCATATATAATTAAGGAATCACAAAAGGATTTAAGACTAAGCTCTTGATAGCTAGCTGCAGTCAAAGATTCTTTCATGGAGTAGAATGTAGATACAAAAACAGAATATGGAGGTCCAAGTTTAGAAAGAATATGATAAATACATTGTTTGTCTTCTTTCTTAATCTTTCATTCTGCACATAAAAGTCTAAGAGTTTTATACTTAGATAAATAGTCTTGAATGAATGAAAAATCACTTGGATTCAGGGAAATCAACTCATTCTCGAGTTGATGACCCTGAATTTCATTGTGTTTACCAAACACAGATTCCAACTTTTCCCAACCTTTATCAGGTTCATGAATGTCAGATATGTGGAATCGCAAATCAATAGAGATTGACATCTCAATCAATCCACGAGCTTCATCACATCTATTTTCCCATTTATTTTTCTTATCATCATCAGTGGGTTCTGTTTCTTTCCCTGAGGTTATCATGAAAAGTCCCATACTTCGTAGAACATCCTCCATACGATATTTCCATGAGAAATAGTTATAACTTGTAAGTATAATATCACAAGGGGAGGCCATACTATAACATAATGGCTAAAATAATAGAAACTAACTATCTGGATGCAAAAAGCTCCAAAAAATATGTGGTTTTAAAAAAAAGGCACTTAAAACTGATTCCGGATGATGAAGTTATGCTTGATCAAAGAAAATTTTGAAGATGTCCCCAATAGTGACGTGGAAGATATTAACTTGACCAACTAAAAAAAAGAAGCCCCCTCTTCCCAAGATCAACCTTTAACAATCACTTTTACAGTAAAGTTGCTTTGAAGTGAATCACTTTTGTAGAATAAGTGATGTTCACTTTTACAATAATGTTACTTTTAAATAGTGCGACAATAAATTAAAAGACTTAAGTGACTCACTTTTTATTTTATTTTATTAATGTGAGATGCACTTTCACAATAAAGTAACTTGAAAATAGAAATTGCATGCAGTAAAAAGTAGCTTGATAAGACTTGAACTGAAGACTTATCAAGGTGTAAAGCAACTTTGCACCAAGTGAGCTAAGGTTAAAAGGTACGTAAAAGTATGGAAATAGGAAGGGGGATATTTTTATTTTTTTTGAACTTTTCTCTCTTGTTTTCCGTGCTTGCTTTCTTTTCTTGCAAATCACAAAAAAAAAAAAAAAAAAAAAACCGGAAAAACAAAAACAAAATATTTGTTTCCACACAATGGGGCTAGATCTTGTTTAGCTTACCTAGAAAGTCTACGTTTTCAAGTTTTCTCGTTGTTTCTGATTTTTCATGATCGCACAAGGTGCACAGCAAAGAGCATACGTAGCCAAGAAGACAAGAAAAAAAAACTTTCCCTTACTATTTCTGATTCACCACGATTGCGCAAGGTGCACGGAAAAGAGCATACGCAGTCAGGAAAAACAACAGTCCGAGACTAAAACATAAAATATCTAATTATAAACTGATAAAATATGAGAGATTTAAAAAAAAAAAATCCATCACTGTAACATTATACCTTCAGATTTGCCGAAATGAGTGTTTCTTAAGCAAACAGAAATGGTTTTCGGTGAAATGAAAACTATTTCTCAATGGAAAAAACACTACAGACGCAATGGAATAACTCCCACAAGCAAAAAATGCATAAAAAATATAGAACCAGAAACCCTTTCAAAGTTTCGGCAACACGAGTTCCAGATCTTGATCAAAACCGAAAGGAGCTCTTCATAAAAGCTCTGATACCATGTTCGGGTACATAGGGTACTCCCAAAAGACTAAACACCTTCAGAAACCACTTCACACAAATAGATTACAGATTAACACATCGATGTTTGTCACGTGGTTAAAACCCTTGAGAGAGAAACAGTCCACGGCCCTAGCCAAATAGCTACTTGGAGCAATTTATTATGCAAAAGAAAGAAATTTACATGAGCTTCTCATAATCGATCAACTAGCCAAGGACCCTCTATGCTCTTTAAATAGAGATCATAGACCAATTAGGTATTAAGCCACAGATCAATGGTAGGTATGATCTAAGAGAAGTTGAACTGTCGAATCACTCTATGTCTAGAACATATCATGACCATCGGATTATAATATTTACAAATCCATACTAATGCATACTAAAGAAACACACTTTTACCTAACGGATATATTACACAAGTTGATCTTAACTAACTCCTAAGTGTCTAAATATCCTAACAAGTAGAATCCCTCTCGTTTATTTTTGGATATTGTAAAGTTTTTCCCAGGGCTTCAATATTGTCTTCTATCCTACTTTGAAGGGGATTTTACATGAACAACTATGATGTAATTTTGATTCTTATGAATAACAAATTACATATTTTTTTACAATGAAAAAAAAACCATTAATATAGAAAGATTCCACTATGTTTCTTTCTATATTTAGAAAAACAATTTAAAAAGCTATATTTTAACAAAATATATAATCTAAATTTCAATAAATTATAACAAAATATATAATTTATATTTCAATAAATAGAGATTCCATAATTTTTTCATTTACACCTTGGAAAAAACACAATTTAAAACAACCTATTTTGACAAATATATAATATATTTTTTTATGTATAAATTTGTTTCCATTTTTCTTGTTTAACCCACGCTTTAGGTTGTTTCCTTTTTAAGATTTAGATTGAATTGCTTTATGTTGTTTCCTTTTAAAAATTTTGTACAATTTGGATTGAATAGGGAATGGAGAGAACCAACAATGGTAGGCGGCCAATCACAATCACAATCTTTTCATTTCAGCATTTATGGCATTTTCGCTTCTGTAATTTCCTCTGCTCTTTCCATGGCCATGGAATTTCTGCTTGCTGGTCTGTCTTCTTGGTTCGTTCTTTCAAGATGGATTGTATCTTCTCATTTGGTGTGTTATGTCTTTCTTGAATCTGGATGTAGGCATCTGTGCCCGCATCTATTTGTGATAGAGAATGGTGGTCGCCTCGAGGGAAAATGGATTAGGGGGTTGGATATGATTCCTTCTATGATATTTATTTATGGTTGTACGTCTATTTTCTCCCCATTTGTCTTTTTCTTCATTTTTGATGCTATGTCTGGAGGGAACAAGGAAAATGAACAAGCATTGTATGTAGAGACCCTTAGTATTATTAATTTATTTTCCACACTTTGGGATTGATTTTGTATTATTATGTGATGTACTTATTATGCTTTAAATTTAATGCAAGTGTGACCCAATTGTTTATTAGATAATATATGTCAAAAATTTTACGTTTAATGTAAGTGTGACCCAATTTTTGTTGAACTAGTGGAGTTATTTTGTAATATTTTTTATAATATTTTGTAATTATTTTTATAATATTTTATAATATATTTAAAAATAGTATTTTAATTCTATTTTTTAATATATATAGCCATATTTATATATTTATATTAAGTATTCTATAAAAGTTTATTTAAATATAAAAAATATTTTTTAGTATAAATTGTCGGGAGATCAAGTCTCACTAAAGTTACTTTAAATTATTTTCCAAAATATTAATAACATAAAAAATTTGGTTAAACTTTTTCTAAGTTTTTTCAACATAAAAATAAATTGTTACAATAAATAAAGTAATTTATTAAGATCCCATAAATTAAAGTTGATCCCCCTCTCTCTATCTCTCTATAAAATAAATAAAATAATTTACAAATTCTTTTATATTTATACATTCCTACTGAAGAAAAATTTAAACTAATATATTTTGCTTTCCAACCCCCCCCAAAAAAAATTATGGATAAACCTCAAATAAAACTTAAGCCTAAAACATCTATGTCTAATAGCACACTCTTGCAAAAAGCACTACGACTTTATATTTCGATCAAAAATTTCTGCAAAACTAAAACATCTATGTCTAATAGCACACTCTTGTAGAAAGCACCACGACTTTATATTTCGATCAAAAATTTCTGCAAAACAAAATAACATAGCACTATCATATATGATCAACTTTAAAAATCATAATTTCGAAAACTAAAGATTATTTTCCTCAACAAATATGTTGGAAATTGAACCTTTTTGTAAGATTCCTTCTTCATTGCTTCAAGCTTCATAAAGCATTCATTATTTGATAAGTAAAACCTCTTTCAAGATATCCTTTGCTTATCCTTTAATTCTCCAAAATCATGATGGATGGAGACATTACATAAATTGTTCCTAGTTTTTTTTTCACTACCTTACTTCACTCCATCCACACTAAGAGTTAACTCCATACCAATTGTGCAAGATAGTCTACCCCATAGCAGTTGGCTTTACCCAGTATACCATACTACTAGAAGACCAACCATTACAACAAGCCTACCATACACATAGGATTACTACCTGCCCCATAGTCCTTACCTAGTCCCACATCCCACCTCTCTACTAGACATTACTACTTACCTGATTCATTGTTTGTTTAACCTAGTCCACACAATAAAACAAAAAAAAAAATTAAAAACAATTTTTTTTATATAATAAAATAATTAAAATTAAAAAAATAAAACAAATATATATAAATTATATAAACAAATAATAAAAATAAAACAAACCAAACAAATAAACATAATTTATGAAAAATAATATATATATATATATATATATATATATAAAACGAAAAAAAAAAACCATTTTCGAAATTAAATAATAAAAATAAAAAATATATATATATGAAAAAACACAAAAAAATTATTTTCATGGGCAAGTCGACCCAACTAGTTTACCAAAGAGTGACCCAACCTCTACAGCAATGAAATTCTGCAATGGCATTCCGATTTTCCTTAACCACCATCCTTCAATTCCGACAATTTTGATTGCTGCTGAACCTGCTAGTTCTTGTCAAATAGCCTAATCGTTGGCACCAAACATTGGAGGGTTTGGTGGGTTTTGGATATGGATATTGGTCATACCCGTTGAGGAGTTTGGTATCGATATTAACCACTATTGAAAGTTCACAATTTCTCTATTTCATTTCCATATCTTCCATGGATAAAGTAGCATTGGAGAGAACCTGGAGACTTTTGAAGAGGAGGGCCGCGAATTCTGTACCTCTAGCGTCAACACCACCTTCATTACTTACAAAATCCCTGGTAAGTACTGTGAATTGATAAATTTTTAGTGAATGTTGGATATAAACCCTATCCATCCCCTCACTAGAGATTGTGTCTGCAGTTGTGGTCAATTTCCCTACATATGCGTAGGTGAGATATTTTTGCGAACTGCAGAAATATAGCTTTGACATGTTCTACAAGTGTCAGGTGAGAGATGTCATTGAATTTTTTATCATTGGTCATCCTCTTGATGACTAAAGAATCCCTGAATACCTGAATATCTGTAATTTTCAGATGATGGGCTAGTCTAAACAGAGCTCGGGGTGCAAGAAGCTCAGCTTGGTTTTTAGTACCTTGAACTGCATTAGAAATTAAATGAAAATAGTGTCATTTCTGTAGGAAGAGGATGCCTCCAATATGACATATTATCATCCCTTTGGCATGCTCCATCCAAGTAAATGTCTTGTCCACAGTCAACTTCCCAATTATTTGTGGCTTAGATGGATTTCCTTGTGAAAATAGAATTGGGTAGTAACAATAATATGGGATGATACCTCAAAAGGGGGAGGAAGTCTTCCTTCAAATTGACTAAAGTTGTGCATCGGCAAAATGCTCCAAATTGAGATATAGTGAACAGCTTGAAATGCCTTAGATTGGGGCATTATTGTGTCAATCCAGTTGCAGACATCATTATAACATTGAACAGAATAGCAACAAGAAGTAAATAGATTAGTAACATCTTTGCTCTCCATTTTGCACAAATAGTATAGACTTGCACGATATTTGTGTTTCTCTTGAAAATAATCCCATGTTGGAACCTTTTGTAGAAGATTGAGCCACATGAATACCTTAGGTTTTTTAGGGGCTCAAATCTTCCAGATCAGTGAATACCATTAGACCACAGCTTGATCCTCTATGGCCATCATCACCTATTACCTAATAACCCAGCTTAAGAGAGTATTGACTGTCATTGGGCTTATTCTATAATTGTGTATTAGACTCTTCATGCAATCTAATATGACCCTGCTTTAGCTCAGATATAAACTAGACCAGATGTCAACATACATTTCTCCCGGACCTAAATTTTTCAAGTGTGCCATTAACAAATAGTAGACCACCATTTGACATGGAATTGTTATTTACACATTACAGTATTCAATGTTGGTCATGGCTGCGTCAATCAGGATTCAACATTTGAATTGATTCAATGCAAAAATCTACCTCTGGACTGACTCCCACTCCAAAATTCTCAGGGTTTCTATGCAGATCTCACGTGGGGAGTCACTTTGTATCTGTTATCCAAAATTTTGTTTTGTGCAATAAACCGTTGGCTCATGAACAAGGACCTCCCTAGAGCAATTAGACCCCTTATATTCAAGCACCTTTTGTTTCTCCAAGGGACCCTCACTATAGTCCACTAGTTGAACATCCTCTTCTTCTATCCCTAGGGTTTCTGTAGATGACATTTTTCATCACCATATATAGACATCTCGAATTCTAGTGCCATTAAGTTAGAAAACTCACAACTAAACTTATCATCATTACAACCAAAAATGATATCATCTACACAAACAACGGTAACTAGAATCCCACTCTTCTCTGTTTTCAAATATATATGTCTATTTGCAATGCATCTTTTGAAACCTTGTTGAAAGAGATACTCGTCTAAGAGTTCATACCAAGCCCTTACGACTTGTTTTAACCCATAAAGATTCTTTTTTAGACTCCAAACATTGTCCTCCTTTCCATGCAACTTGAAACCATCAGGTTGTTTAGTGCATACTTCATGTAAATCTCTTTTCAAGAAAGTGGATTTCACATCCATCTAATAATATACCTTGAAATTTTTGAAGCATGAGTAAGAAAAGAACATTCTGATTGCCTCCATTCGAGAAACAGGAGAAAAAGTTTCATTGAAGTCAACTCCTTCAACATGTGCATATCCTTTACAGACAAGTATAGACTTACTCCTTACTATTTCTCCTTCTTCACTCATTTTATTTATGTAAATCCATTTAGTTCCTATGAAATTCTTGTCCTTTGGGCATGAGACTAATTCCCAATTACCAATATTTTTGTGAACTACGGATATATAGATTTGACATGTTCTGAAAGTGTTACATGAGAGATGTCATTGATGTTTTGATCATTGCTCATCCAGTTGATGACTAAAGAATCCATGAATACCTGAAGATCTATAATTTTCAGATGATGGCCTAGTCTAAATAGAGCTCGGGGTGCAAGAAGCTCAGCTCAGTTTTTAGTACCCTGACCTGCATTAGCAATTAAATTAAAATAGTGTTGTTTTTGCAGGAAGAGGATGCCTCCAATGCCTTGCATTGTCACAGTTGTACCTATGTGTTTCTGGTATTACTATTGCTGTTATTTACTATCCTTGGATGCTTCAGCATTAACACAGGGACCTTTGGGAGTGTTAAGTTGAAACAAATGAATATTATGTTTTTACTTTATCTTGCATTGTCATAGCTGTACCTATGTGTTTCTGGTATTACTATTTCTGTTATTTATTGTCCTTGGATGCTTCAACATTAACACAGGCACCTTTGGGAGTGTTAAGTTGAAAGAAATGAAAATTATGTTTTTACTTTATCTTGCATTGTCGCAGCTGTACCTATGTGTTTATGGTATTACTATTGCTGTTATTTACTGTCCTTGGATGCTTCAACATTAACATAGGGACCTTTGGGAGTGTTAAGTTGAAAGAAATTAAAATTATGCTATATATGTTACCATGTTCTTTTCTCTTTTACGTATGCTAGTTTAACGTGTTCATTAAATTATTACTATTGCTGTTATTGATTGTCCTTGGATGCTTCAACTTTAACGCAGGGACCTTTGGGATTGTTAAGTTGAAAGAAATGAAAATTATGTTATATATGTTGCCACGTTGTTTTTCCTTTATGTATGCTATTTTAACTTGTTCGTTAATTTATTACTACTGTTGTTATTGATTGTCCTTGGATGCTTCAACTTTAACACACGGACCTTTGGGAGTGTTAAGTTGAAAGAAATGACCTTCCTTATATGATGATGATAAAACATAGAATTATTGTACATAACACATATGGACTATACCTTGAGAGAAGATAAAAAAATTACCCTTCATCTTGTGGGTAAAATGGTTGTTTCCCCACCTTGATTGTACACATCGGTCTTGTGGGTATTTTCTTATGGGTATTGTGTGTGGGTCTTGTGGGTCTTGTCTATCAAATAGGATTTCTTACCCCTTGGCTTTAGGCATGTCTACATGGAGCACAATATGAGTGCAGATCGCTTATCCAAGGAAGCACTTGATATGAAGGCTGGTCTTCTCTCCTTCTCAGAAATTTGGGAAGGAGAAATTATTGAGGAAGGCTTGATACAGCTCTTTTAAGAGTTTTTTTCAGTATTTGTGGCATACTCATGTTTTTCCCTTTTCGAGTATGGGACTCTTTATCCTATCCTCTTGTATTAGCTAGGGATATATTCTTGTTTTGATTCCCCTGGGGTGTGTTTGTTCCACCCAAGAGGCCTCCTGGATAAGCTGTCTGGGATCATTTTGTTCTCCCTGTGGTAATGTTTTTTCTGTCTTTCTTTGAGATTTTGAGTTTTGTGAGTGGAGAGCTGTTGGGTCAAGATTTGGGTTGACAGCTACTGCAAATGCAAAAATATTTTTTTGTTTTTTTTTATATATTTTTTGAGGTTGACAGTATTGATCCGTGACCTTGTGGACTGTATTTGTCTCACTCTGCCCTAAATGGGTCATAGCATCAACTGAATGGATATTTATTTTTGACATTGAGGAATCATGCACATTGTTTCCCATAAGGTGTTCACTTAATTTTTCATGAGGGTTTATGGGTTGGTTTTTGAGTTTTCTGGGCAAGTCAACTTCTTATATCTCTCTCAACGGTTTCATCTAGTGAAAAATCCAAAACTATTCATTTTTCCACTGACATGGCATTTTTCACAATGCTTTTACAGGGTGAGAAATCAAAAACTCCTTGCTTTTCCACCAAAGTAGCAATTTCCTGTAATTCCTATGTTCTATGATTCCCCACATTATCCATGTCAATCCCACCAAGTAATGAATTTAATATCCCCTGAATTTCTGAACATCCAAAAACAACATCATTTTCTTGAGAGGATCTACCCATATTACAAATTTTTACTTCCACATTCAGAAAATCACCATTTATTAGATACTTAGTAATCTTCTTTTTCTCTTCATCCCCCGCCTCACACAAATCATGACTTCCTTTCATTTCTTTTTTCTCATCCAACATAAAATCCGACACTGAACAAACTGCCTCAGTTACTAGAATCTTGCAGTCAACCTGTGTCACATGCATCTCTACATCATTTACATCAATCACCAACTCCAACATCCTATGAATATTTACAAATGCAATATGTTCATGTGCAGTTACTCCAGCATACTCACTTCTTTCATATAGTAGGATAACACTCTCAAAGGACTCCTCTTTGAAATGCTTCACAGCAAAACCTGACACCCAATGGATTTTTGTATGCCCCAAAACATCTATCACTTCATTAGAAGATCCATTCACAGTGTTATTCTCTCTTGCCCCCTCAACTGACCTATCCCTGTTTCTTGAAAAATCACACATTTTATCTTCTGTGTTATCACTTCCATCCAGATTATTAAGGCAACCTACAAAGGTGCACTGTTTCTCCCCATCTACTAATTGGTCTAGTACTCCTTTAATTTTGGCTGCTAAATGATCCTGCTAAGAAAGCACTTTGGAATGCATTGTTGTTTGATATTCCTTACTTACATCAAATATCAAATTTGGCATTTCCTCGATGTCTGCAAGAACAGTATGCTCATGTGAAACAATTGAATGTGTCTGATTACTCTCATCTAACAAATATTCTGGGGTTCCTTTCATTGTCGCTCCTACAATAGCCTCATGGGCACCTTTTCCTGAGACTCCACTTAATTCCTCCACAACAACACAATCCTCCAATGAATTGTTCCTCCACATTTTCTTTCTTATTTTCATGTAATAAAAAATCTAATGATCCCTTGAATCTGAGTGTGTTTAAAATATTTTCTCTCTTGATGAGAAAAAACATCCAATGTGGCATTATCCAACCTCTTTTCAATCCTCATAAATGGACACAAATCTTCTCCTCGTTTATTCCCTACCTCCATCCAGTTCTTGCTGCTAATAGACATTTTTTCTTCTTTTTCATTTGAGGTACAAACTTCTGCTATTTTTATATTCAACATCATAAAACCATAATGGGAAGCCTCTTGCACATTGTTCTCATATCTTTTAAACAAGCATAACTCTGACCGTCCTTGTATTTCTGGAGAAAGAATATCTTCCTGTGAAACCTTCTCCAGCTGCTTCTCCTGGCTACCACCATCACCTTCATCCCATACAGAATCTGACATTTGAGTGTCTACTTGACCAAAAGAAATGCTTCCTTCATGCTGAGATTGAACAAAAGGATCAAAATCTCTCCTTTCAGGGGGCATTATCACCGTGCTTTGATGCTTGCCTCTTTTCCCTTCTCTTCTATCTCGGGACTCCAAAATGTTTCCAGTGCTCATCCTTTGTATCTCCTCTACCCACAAAGAGTTCAACAGCATTTCATCCTCAGACTTTTCTACTCCTTCAGTTTGAAAACCCAAACCTTCATTTTTTCTATTATTGTTTCCAGCATTTACTTCTGGTATTGAATCTTTATTTGGTGATAGATTATAAGGATAGGAACAGGCCCCAATCATGGCAACATACTCAACATACTTGTTCTCTGTAGGCCTGCAATCCATGACTAAGGAGGAATTGACCGCAAACAATGAACCATGTTGCTCTGATAAATTTGACAAAATTGGCAGCTCTTTAGTGTTTTCTCTCAAATCCATCAGTGACTGTTCAGAAACTTGCTGATTCTTCTTTCCTGTATTCTCAAACTCAGGTTTGTTCTCACTTGTATTCTCAAACTCATATCCAAAAATGTCTGACAATTTTGAATGTAAAGACTCTCTCTTTGAGCCCTTTGACACACTCCACATATTAACCTCTTCTCAATCATCTGAGCTTCTTGTCAACTCACCAATGTCTAGTCCAAACAAGTTTCCTTCAGTGGTCATATTCTAGACTGAAACCATGTGGGGCTAAAATCTTGATAATCGGCATACTAGGACTATTAATTGTCCAAAAACAGGGTACAGACTAGAGTGTAATGTGTAGTCATGTGCATCTCCATCAGGTAGATCACTTTAGACTAGAGTGTAATGTGTAGTCAGTTAGGTGCAGTTGTTTGTGGCCAGAAAGGCCTAACACAATTAACTAAATCTGGTTTGAATCTCATCAAGCTAGGTGTAGAACCTTGATTAGGCATTTTGAGTTTCGTGGGTGGAGAGTTGTTGGGTTGACAACTGCTGCAAATGCAAATAGATTTTTTTGTTTTTTATATATGTTTTGAGGTTGACAGTATTGATCCGTGACCTTGTGGTCGGTATTTGTCTCACTCTTCCCTACAACTACCTATTTCTCTCTCTCTCTCAAGTATGTCCATTGTTTCATTAGTGACTTGTCTCCTAAGAGACAAAGTGTGATCGTATTATAAATCTGAGTATAGAAATTAAGGAAGGTCTAAACTACATTATTTTCTTCTATTTGTCCATTTATAATATTTTTACATATGCTTGACTAATTCTATTCATACATATCCTAGGTAACTTTAATTGACAAATGTACATAATGTTGATATGTAGTAATCCTGGCTTGGTTTGGAGCAAAATGGGTCATAGCATCAACTGAATGGATATTTAGTTTTGACATTGAGGAATGATGCAAAAAAGAGTAAACAAAGCTCTGTAATTGAATCCTCCTTAGATTCCTCCTTGGCCCTTATTCTTAGATTCCTCCTTGGCCCTTATTTTGGCCTCCTCTATAGCTTGCATTTGTTATTGCTTCAACTAATCTTTGGCTTCAAAAAAAAAATTCTCTAAATCTTCTCTTCTGGTGGCATCAACCTTTGTTTTTGCCTTTATTTTCTCCATGTCATTGCCAAATGATACTTGTCTGAATTTCACTATAATTTTCATGTTAGCTTCTTAAATTATATGCAACATTCTTCTTTGATTGTCATTTTCCATATTACTCAATTCTTCATTTTATGTGAAAGCTCCTTGGAAAATTTCATCATGAGGATTGGGCTCATGTCTATACATTATAGCCAAGCTGGTTGATTTGAAATGTTCTTCAATAAATTTTATGTGATCATGTCTCCTTAGGGTCTCTACACTAAGATTCAATTCTTTGACAACATATCCTCCTTGTTGGCATGAGGGAAATTTGTTAAAGTGAACAATCCTAGCTTGATCATAAATTTGAGCCAATATCTTTTAGCATGTGTATATAAGAAAGAAACAATCCCATGAACCATAGTTTGATATGTAATTTTCCTAGGGACTATCCTATTAGGAACATACCTAGGTAAAAGGTGTGGGGTTGTAGAAGCACCAAAAATCATGATATATGTGAATTTCTGGGATCTACTAGTCTCCAATGTTCAAAAGGGTAAACGTGTTTTCTTTGGATAACCTAGGAGCATGTCAATTAAAAATAATAGTATATAAGGGCAGCATGAAAAATTCACAAGTGTTATAGATATATAACTTATAGTTGGAGGACCGCAATTCACAACAATATACATGCATAGGTAGAAGACTAGGTTTCCACTCTCATCCCATTTTGGGAAAAGGATTATAGGAACAAACTGCATATAATAAGTAATATAACATGTAAAAACTCTGGTTTTTGTATCCTTATACGTTTTTAATTTCCCTAGTGAAGCACAGTAGATTGATAGACAATATGCTCACCCAATTGAACTGTCCATGCATGCATTGATCTTGTGCTACAGACAGGTTTAAGTTTAACTATCTAAATCTTAAAAAATTTCAAGCATGTTTGCATAATTGGCTTCATATTTCATTACAGTACAAGAAGAGTCTGTTTTTCTCCCGATCTGCTTTGACAGTGGCCTAGTTTTACTCAGATGGCCTAGTTTTACTTAGATGATTGAAATTTTATGCTTATCTGATAATGTCTATAAAATCTACTGACCCCCCAGGCATAAGAGAATGCAAAGATGCAATACGGAAATGCCTAAATTTAGTGTTGTTAATGATGTATCTGGAGATATTTTGGAGAAGTTCCCAAAGTGCCTGAGTGTTGTTCCTCCTAGAGTTCTCAATGGTTCATTATCAGGTGTTACTGCTGAGACATATAATGCTGATACATAGTTGTGGAGAAAGCACGTGAAAGGATACAAAAGAATGAACAAATATATTGGGGAGAGTAGATATCACAATGTTATGGACATGAATGCAGGTCTTGGTGGCTTTGCATCAACACTTACATCCGACAAAGTTTGGGTTATGAATGTTGTCCCAACCATTGCAAAAAAGAATACACTTGGTGTGATATATGAAAGAGGCCTTATTGGAATTTATCATGCCCAATATGGTTACCATTCATTTCTCTTTTAATTTTTTTAAGGCTTTAATTTCTATTATAGAAATATAACCTATAGTTGGAGGACCACAATTCACAGCAATATACATGCATAGGTAGAAGACTAGGTTTCCACTCTCATCCCATTTTGGGAAAAGGATTATAGGAACAAACTGCATCTAATATGTAATATAACATGTAAAAACTCTAGTTTTTGTATCCTTATACCTTTTTAATGGCCCTAGTGAAGCATAGTAGATTGACAGAGAAGATGCTCACCCAATTGAAATCATGCCATGTGTCTACTACACAATGCGCCAATAGATTCCATTCTATTTTAAAATGAGAGGATCCCTCCTCGCCATATAACATAAAAATAATGGTTTTCATAAACCAATATGGTTATCTCAAGTATTGTGTAGAATACATCCAATTATTCTTTTCTAAGAAGGCCTTATATTCAGTCCATCAATCTTTAAATGTTTTTACTATATTGAATTCCTTGGCTTTGTAATCATCCAGAAATGTTTTGTTCAATAGAACTTGAATTTTCTTCAGCTTGAACATTACTTTGAATGAATAGGGTTGCAAATAAGCTATGGAGACCCTACCTTCACTTATGATTGATCTCATTCCAAGATTAATGTGTTTGAATATCGATTTGACAACATCGTTATGTGGTAATATTATTAGTTTGGCGGAAATCAAGTAAAGGATGTGCTTTTTGATATTTCAAAAAACCTCTAAGTCATCATGGTCCTTACGAAATTTTTCATTGACAAACATTCTATACATGTATTTGGGCACTCAAGGTCATCTTGGAATCCAATTAAATGATTTATATCCATGAGCAACATTGGATCTGCATCTTTCCAAGGGTTGGGACTTTCTTCAACTTCCCATTTTAAGGTAGCTTCCCTATTCCTTGTGCTTTTGACATTTTAAATAATAAATATCCTACAATAAAAAATGAAAATACAAATATTAAATCTTGTAGACATAATTATTTCAATAGGTGAGTTATGAACAGAAATCAATTCTACCTCAAGTTTCGAGCTAAAATGAATGGACTTTGAGAAACAAGATAGAAGGTGAACAAACATGGCTTCTCTAGCAAGTTTACAAGGGATAATGGTGAATATTAATTGTGAAATACCTCCCTGAGCTGGTTAAGATTATTAATAACAACTATATATATGCAGGGGTGGCAGAGTTTGGTGATAAGTCCTATATTTTGTTTTTGCAATGATTTATGGAGTTTGAGGATATGCCCTTATCTGAAATACTTATGGCATGCTTAGGTGGCAATATGGGGTGCATAACTTTTGAAGATAAATGTTTTGACCGTGATTTTTGCACCAAGGGATTCACATGAAGCCCAAGTGCAGTTTACTTTGGAGAGAGGTGTGCCTTCCATGATTGGTGTAATGGTGACACAGCAGCTTCCTTACCCTTCCAGGGCTTTTGACATGTCTCAATGTTCACGGTGTTTGATACCTTGGATTGAAAATGGTACTAGGGACTTTTGAGGATTAATGCTTTTGTTAAAGTTAAAATTCTGAGTTATAGAAGAGCCTTGAATTTACTAATTTGATTCTCAAATTGATTTCTGTAGCTTCATTTGTTTCCAGATGTTATGTATTTGATAGAAGTGGATAGAGTCCTGAGACCAGGTGGATATTGGATTCTCTCTAGTCCTCCCATCAATTGGAAGCAATATTACCAATCTTGGCAGAGATCAAAAGAGGAGCTCCAATAGGAACAAGAGAAAATTGAAGAAATAGTATAACTTTTGTGTTGGGAAAAGAAGTATGAAAAAGGTGATCTTGCCATTTGGAAAAAGAGAATTAATACTCATTCTTGTCCTAGAAGCCTAAATAATATTGACCCACCTCCTACCTGTGAATTAGGAAATCCAGATGATTCTTGGTAAGTTCCTGAACTTCATAGCTCAAAGTTGAAGACAATTTATGTAGCGTAATTTTATAACAGAACATAATCATATCGATAGTGTGCTAAAATCTATTTTCAAAAATTCATTGGTGGTGAACAAAGTGATTATATCTATGAGCAATGTTTGTAACCCAGACATTTTTTCGTGCTTAAGCAAGACCATAAGCTCAGTGTTGTAGGTATTCTTAGGTTTAAATCTAGGCTCCAATACATTCCTGGGGTTTGACAATTAAAACCTATTTTTGTCCTTCCTAGAATGTGTTTTTAGATTCCAGGTATTGGCTACAATTGTTATTCTATTAAACGAGCATTTAACACCTGTCCTTGCAAGTATTCTTCTATTTGCTTTTTTTCCTTTAGAAGACTAATATCATGCCAAATTCTAAATTTGATATCAATCTTGCAATGGATATGTTACAAAGTGCATTGTGGTTGTAGGATTCCTTTGAACTAAAATGTTAGTGTGCCTGACTAACAAAAATTTAAACTTGCACTGCTATTAAGCTGAAGTACATGGTCTATTTGTTTGTCATAATTTTCTGACATGTAGAAATATGGAGAACTGCTTTGTAACAATTGATAGAATGGCCATTGACCTATTATAATTTGTGATTTTAATTGTAAATGCTACAAGATTTAAGGGATTAGCAACTTTATATCCTGAATACAAGTCAGAGATACATTTTGAATTTTCCTAGCTGCTTTTACATTTTAGTGGCCATGCATGAATTGATCTTGTGCTCTAGATAGGTTTAAGTTTAACTATCTAAATCTTAAAAAAGTTCAAGCATTTTTGCATAATTCGCTTCATATTTAATTATAGTACAAGAAGAGTCTGTTTTTTTCCTGATCTGCTTTGACTGTGGCCTAGTTTTACTCATATGATTGAAATTTTATGCTTATCTGATAATTTCTATAAAATTTGTTGACCCCCCATGCATAAGAGAATGTAAATATGCACTACGCAAATGCCTAAAGTCAGTGATGCTAATGATGTGTCTGGAGGGATTTTGGACAAGTTCCCAAAATGCCTGAATGTTGTTCCTCCTAGAGTTCTCAGTGGTTCATTACCAGGTGTTACTGTTGAGACATATAATGCTGAGACACGGTTGTGGAGAAATTACGTGAAAGGTTACAAAAGAATGAACAATATTTGGGGAGAGTAGATATCACAATGTTATGGACATGAATGCAGCTCTTGGTGGCTTTGCAACAACACTTACATCCGACAAAGTTTGGGTTATGAATGTTGTCCCCACCATTGCGAAAAAGAATACCCTTGGTTTGATATATGAAAGAGGCCTTATTGGAATTTATCATGACTGGTATGGTTACCCTTCATTTCTCTTCTAATTTTTGCAAGGATTTAATATCTGTTATAGAAATATAACCTATAGTTGGAGGACCACAATTCACAACAATATACATGCATAGGTAGAATACTAGGTTTCCACTCTCATCCCATTTTGGGAAAAGGATTATAGGAACAAACTGCATCTAATATGTAATATAACATGTAAAAGCTCTGTTTTTTGTATCCTTATACCCTTTTAATGGCCCTAGTGAAGCATAGTAGATTGACAGACAAGATGCTCACCCAATTGAAATCATGCCATGCGTCTACTACACGATGCACCAATAGATTCCATTCTATTTTAAAATGAGAGGATCCCTCCTCGCCATATAACATAAAAACCATGGTTTTCGTAAACTGATATGGGTATCTCTTGAGTATTTTGTAGAATACATCCAATTATTCTTTTCTAAGAAGGCCTTATATTCAGTCCACCAATCTTTCAATTTTTTTACTAGATTGAATTCTTTGGCTTTGTAATCATCCAAAAATGTTTTGTTCAATAACACTTGAATTTTCTTCAGCTTGAACATTATTTTGAATGAATAGGGTTGTAAATAAGCTATGGAAACCCTACCTTCACTTATGACTGATCACATTCCAAGATTAATGTGTGTGAATATCAATTTGTCAACATAGTTATATGGTAATATTATTGGTTTCGTGGCTATCAAGTAAAGGATGTGCTTTCTGATATTTCAAAAAACGTCTAAGTCATCATGGTCCTCATGGAAGTCTTCATTGACGAGCATTCTATACATGTATTTGGGCACTCAAGGTCATCTTGGAATCCAATTAAATGATTTGTATCTGTGAGCAACATTGGATCTGCATCTTTCCAAGCGTTGGGACTTTCTTCAACTTCCCATTTTAAGTTAGCCTCCCTATTCCTTATGCTTTTGACATTTTAAATAATAAATATCCTATAATAAAAAATGAAAATACAAATATTAGATCTTGTAGACATAATTATGTCAATAGGTGAGTTATGAACATAAATCAAGTCTACCTCAAGTTTCAAGCTAAAATGAATGGACTTTGAGAAACAAGATAGCAGGTGAACAAACTTGCCTTCTTTGGTAAGTTTACAAAGGATAATGGTGAATATTAATTATGAAATACCTCCCTGAGTTGGTTAAGATTATTAATGAAAACTATATATATGCACAGGTGACAAAGTTTGGTGATAAGTCTTGTATTTTGTTTTTGCAATGATTTATGGAGTTTGAGGATATGCCCTTATCTGAAATGCTTATGGCATGCTTAGGTGGAAATATGGGGTGCATAAATTTTGAACATAAATGTTTTGACCATTACTTTTGCACCAAGGGATTCACATGAAGCCCAAGTGGAGTTTGCTTTGGAGCAAGGTGTGCCTACTGTGATTGGTGTAATGGGGACACAGCAGCTTCCTTACCCTTCCAGGGCTTTTGACATGTCTCAATGTTCATAGTGTTTGATACCGTGGACTACAAATGGTACTAGGGAATTTTACAGGATTAATTCTTTTGTTAAAGTTAAAATTTTGAGCTATAGAAAATCCTTGAATTTACTGATTTGATTCTCAAATTGATTTGTGTAGCTTCATTTCTTTGCAGATGGTATGTATTTGATAGAAGTTGATAGAGTCCTGAGACCAGGTGGATATTGGATTCTCTCTGGTCCTCCCATCAATTGGAAGCAATATTACCAATCTTGGCAGAGATCAAAAGAGGAGCTCCTGCAGGAACAAGAGAAAATTGAAGAAATAGCAGAACTTTTGTGCTCGGAAAAGAAATATGAAAAAGCTGATCTTGCCATTTGGCAAAAGAGAATTAATACTCGTTCTTGTCCTAGCAGCCTGAATACTATTGACCCACCTCCTGCCTATGAATCAGGCAATCTAGATGATTCTTGGTAAGTTCCTGAACTTCATAGCTCAAAGTTGAAGACAATTTATGTAGCGTAATTTTATAACAGAACATAATCAGATCGATAGTGTGCTAAAATCTATTTTCAAAAATTCATTGTTGGTGAACAAAGTGATTATATTTATGAGCAATGTTTGTAACCCAGATAGTTTTTGTGCTTAAGAAGGACCATAAGCTCAGTGCTATAGTTATTCTTAGGTTTAAATCTAGGCTCCAATACATTCCTGAGGTTTGACAGTTAAAACCTATTTTTGTCCTTCCTAGAATGTGCTTTTAGATTCCATGTATTGGGTACATTTGTTATTCTATTAAACGAGCATTTAACACCTGTCCTTGTAAGTATTCTTCTATTTGCTTTTTTTTCTTTAAGAAGACTAATATCATGCCAAATTCTAAATTGGATATCAATCTTGCAATGGATATGTTACAAAGTGCATTGTGATTGTAGGATTCCTTTGAACTAAAATTTCAGTTTGGCTGACTATGAAAAATTTAAACTTGCACTTCTATTAAGCTGAAGTACATGGTCTGTTTGTTTGTCATAATTTTCTGACATGTAGAAATATGGAGAACTGCTTTGTAACAATTGATAGAATGGTCGTTGACATATTATAATTTGTGATTTTAATTGTAAATGCTACAAGATTCAAGGGATTAGCAACTTTCTATCCTGAATACAAGTCAAAGAAACATTTTGAATTCATCATTTTTATGTGAGTTTTGAATTTCCCTATCTGCTTTTACATTTTAATGGTCATGCATGAATTGATCTTGTGCTGCAGATAGGTTTAAGTTTAGCTGTCTAAATCTTAAAAAATTTCAAGCATGTTTGCATAATTGGCTTCATATTTCATTACAGTACAAGAAGAGTCTATTTTTCTCCCGATCTACTTTGACAGTGGCCTAGTTTTACTTAGATGATTGATATTTTATGCTTATCTGATAATGTATATAAAATCTGTTGACCCCACAGGAATAAGAGAATGCAAAGATGCACTACGCAAATGCCTAAAGTCAATGATGCTAATGATGTGTCTAGAGGGATTTTGGAGAAGTTCCCAAAGCACCTGAATTTAGATATTTAAACCTTATTATAATATTTTCATAATAATGATATTTAAAAATTAAAAATAAAATAATTAAAAAAATTTAAAACTTAAAACCGACTTAAAAACCTACAACCTATTATGCTTCACACTAACTATAAATACTGATGGTATTCTTGGTATTTTACCTCATGCTTCAGTTGTCTCCTGATGATGATCCCAGAGTAGGGATCAAAACGTTGAGATTTGCAAAATCATCCAACGCAGATCCTTCTTATTTACAATTCTCCACTGCGTAAATGACTACTTTCATAAATACTAGTTACTGGTAAGTTGTAATAGTAATAATTATGTAGTTTGTAGATTGATATCTATCATAAATTTGTTTGAATATCATCATTGTCAAGCAATAACAAATTCTTAAAGGGTGCTAGCTCAATGGTAGAGAGCCTGCCTAATTATAGGAAGGATGTTGGTGGTTCGATTCCTCCGTGCCCTATCATAAATTTGTGACTACGAAAATGACTAAATTCACATATATACGACTATTAGTATCTAATTTCCCGTATATTAGTCATATTTAGCTTAGTCATTAATATGTTAGCATCTAGTAGTTTATTTAGTCGTATATTTGGTCATTAATGGTTGCAATCAGTGACTAATTCGACGACTAAATCAATGACTAACTCAGTGACTAAATCAATGACTAAATCAATTACTACTAAGTCAAGCTATTAATGACTAGTGAAATACGACTAGCTATAAGATAGTGGCAATTTGCTACTATTAGTCACCGACTCAAAAATAGTCATTTATAGCCTGATTTTAGTCATTTTTTTAGTCATTAATTTCTCATTTTCTACTAGTGATTACTACAAATAAAAACCCAAAGTATATAGTTCATGTCACCCCTCAACACAGAGCAACGTTTAATCACCATGCAACATATAAACCCCAACATGTGTATCATATAATTAGGGTATAGCCATAATCCATGGTATGTGAAATATGCCATGGAGGGATATTTTTGTGTTTTCAAGATTTTACACAAAGAATTTAATAAACCAATGACCATGTTATAATATGATAAGCCTAATACATTTTATACCATTTAAATATTAAAGTACATGAGTAATTAAATCAAGATCATAACACCATAAAACCCTAATGGTAAATAGTGCAAACATAGGCCTAGTAAACATGCATCCTTGCATAAATAATAACTAAACAAGTGTAATAATAGTCACTATGATAGTACTATAAGTCTACTCGTTCAAGTTGTGTGCTAGTGATGAATGAGCAGTATGTCTTGGTTCCGCTTTTACGGTCAGTTTCCATCGTCAAGTGCACCTACACGCAACAAGGAAGGAAATGCATTAGTTCCACAAGAACTAAATAATCCCTGTAGCGGAAAGTTAAAAAAAGTTACCTTCCATGTGTGTTTACAAGGGAAATAAGTCACTCCACTCCACCCCTTTACAATACAAGTTAAGTCAGAATTATTCATAAAACAGTAATTGAACTTTATAACCAATGAGTAAGAAATTTGAAATAACATGCATACATCTACACCAATAACCATCAAATTCATATATTAAACAAAATAACTACAACACAACATTTCACTAATAACAGCATTAGAAAAACATAGAGAAGGAAGTAAGAACATCTTACGACAATACAGTGCAGAGAAACAAAGTACGACACATTCCGCATAAGTCAAGATAATTTCCAGTTCAAGCAGTAAATGACTAGCCTAATAAAAAATTTATTTATTTTCAAATTTTGGGGACATTACAAGTGGTATTAGAGCCCAGTTTCAACACTAAGAGACCAAATGGGCATACCATACATTCGTTGCAAGAAAAATAAAGTGTGTTTTCAAATTTTGCTAACTAACAAAAAAATTTCCTATTATTAAAAATTTGCAATTGCATGATTTTAAAAGGACAGCTCAGATCATGAACACTGAAGAGGAAAACAGCTGAAAAGAAAAGTTGAATACCCTGACCAAGGAAGAAGAACTGGAAGTGGGACTAAATTCTTATATAATGGAAACCATACAAAGTCTCCAAGCATATTTGCAGATTTTCAAAGATGATAATCTGAATGAAAGAAAGGAACAACAAGAAATTAATGAAGCAATGTTGCGAAACATGATGAGAGGAATCCCGCATGGAAAACCCACTCATTCCACAAACAAGTTCAATAAATAATTTTATCATAAACGGGTCAGCAGTCCGAGAGAAGAAGGAAAAGAAGAACATAACCCTAAACCTCCAAAAGGAGATTATCATACTCTTTCTAGTGATGATTCTCTTTCTCCATGCAGAAAGAAATGGAGAAATGATGATAATATCCAGGGAGATTTCCAAAAAATAAAATCCCCAACCTACGAAGGACAGATGAACACAAGGGAGAGAGTTGAAGAATGGCTTTTAGGTATGAGAAAATATTTTCAAGTTCATAACTACTCTAGTGAAACTAAATCTCATCTTCCCATATATAATTTAAAATGGAAAAGTAGCTAGATGGTGGAGAGAATTGAAACATACCAAGAAATATGAGGTAAGAGAAATACATTGGAGTAATTTCTGCAATATTTTTTAGGAAAAATATATGTCGAAAATATTCTTCGAGAGAAAGGTGAAAGAGTTTCACGAGTTACATATGGGATCCATGACTATGGATGCTTTTATTAACATTTTTTTGGATATGTTACATTATGTGCCATAGATCAAGGATGAGAAGGTAAAAATACAATAGTTTGATGTCTTCCTCCCAAATTTTGGGAAAGGATTGAATTTGACATGCCTAACACTTTGGACACCACATTGCACAAATCTATGCTTTTCTATGAGCATGGGAATCTAACGCAATATAACATCAATCAAAATAGAGACAAATCTAATAACTTCTCTGAAAATTGCAAACCGAGTCTTAACCCACCAGGGTACAGAAAAGAAAACAACAGTTTTCCACCCAACAAGAATTTCAACAAAACAGGTACAAAGCCATATGTATCAACTCCAAATTCTAACAAGCTAGTAGCAAATGGGGGAGCCAATGTTGCCCCACTACAAATTAAATTCTGAAAATTCCAAGGGCCTCATTATCCCCAATATTGTAAGAACAAGATCAATGGGGTCTTGCACACTTACAAGAAGACCCAATGGTAGAGGACATAGCTGGAACGTCATGGATTTATGCAACTTTGGATGGCCGACATGCAGACCATCATGCTACCAGGGTTGAGATAGAAGGTAAGATCTTGAACACTTGTATTTCAATATTGATTGACCCCGGTGCTTTCCATAGCTATGTATCGCCTAAAATTGTTGATGTATGTAAAATATGCAAAGTTAAACATGATAAACCTTGGTTGGTGCAATTAACCATAGGTATGAAATAGAAATTTTATGAAACAGTGAAAGATTGTGAGGTAAACCTAAATGGTTTTCCTACTAAATTAAACCTGAACATCCTACCCTTAGGATCGTATGGTATACTTATCGGCATGGATTGGTTGGAACAACACCATGTCATGCTTGATTGCTTACACAAGCCAATCTTGTGTACATATAGCCAAGGGAATCAAGTGAAGATTCAAGGCATACCTAAGAAATTTTATGTAACACAGATATCCTCTTTACAAGTAAATAAGTGCATTACGAAAGGTTGCAAACTATTTGCAGTAAACATCCAAGACATATAAGATGAAAGAGAAGAACACATAGAGGAATTTCTAGTTCTTGTAGACTTGAAGGATGTATTTCCTGAGGAAATCCTAGGATTACCACTGAAGCGAGACCTAGACATTTCCATAGAACTAACACCAGGATCAGTTTTGGCTTCAAAATCCCCTTACCACATGAGTGCACCAAAGTTGGTGGAACTCAAACTATAGTTGTAGTAGTTGATTGAGAAAGGATATATCTGAGCAAGTGTGTTCCCTTGGGAAGCACCGATACTTTTGGTAAATAAAAAATATGGTATGATGTAGATGTGCATCAAATACTGTCAACTTAACAAGATGACTATCAAGAACGGATACCCACTTCCTAGGATCGATGATGTGTTCGATCAAGTAGGAGGAGAGAAGATATTTTGAAAGATCGACCTATGATCCAGGTACCATCAGGTACGGATTCATGAAAAGGATATTCACAAAACCTCCTTTCATACAAGGTACACCCACTGTGAGTTTGTAGTAATTCCGTTCGGGTCGACCAATGCACCCTCAAACTTTATGTGTATGATGAACAATATATTTAGTAAATATATGGATAAAAAAAAATTGGTCTTTACAGATGACATCCTAGTTTACTCTAAGAGTAAAGAGGACCATGAGAAACACCTACACATAGTTCTACGAGTGTTATGAGAACATCAGCTCTACATAAAGTTTAGTAAATGTGATTTTTACAAACCACAGATACATTACTTGGGTCACATCAACTTTGAGATGGGGATAGTTGTGGACCCAAAAAATATTAAAGCCATAGAATATTGGCCTACCCCTACTAGTGTCACCGACATTAGATATTCTTTGGGATTACCCGGTTATTACCGAAATTTCATTGAGAACTTCTCAAGGATAGCTTGTCTCGTGACCTCTTTTAAAAAGAAGGAAAATAAATTCTTCTGGACAACTAAGTGCGAGGAAAGTTTTCAAAATCTTAAACAAATTTTAACGACTGCACCGATACTATGAATGGTGGATCCCGATGGGGATTTCATTGTTTGCATGGATGCAAGAAAGGAAGGGATCAGAGGAATCCTCTTATAGAACGATTACACGATCTGTTATGAATCATAAAAGTTAAAAGAACACGAGCAGAACTACCCCACACATGAGCTTGAGTTAGCGGCCATCATCCATGCCTTGAATATGTGGAGGGACTACCACATGGGAAGGAAATTCCTTCTTAATATAGACAATATAATTCTGAAATATTTATTTGAGCAACTAGATTTGAGTGCCAGGAAATCTAGATGGTTGTCTTTCCTCAGCGAGTACCATTTCGAGCTAAAGCATATAAAGGGAAAAGAGAAAAATATTGTAGATACTTTGAGCCAACGAACGCATATGATATATGAAACACATAGTATATTAAATTTGGAAATATTCTATTACGAGGATTTCATCCACATTGAGTTTTTTTGTAAATCTCTAAATACATATTCTATTAAATCTAGAAAAATAAACTCAAAGAACTATTCCATTAAATTTGGAAGAATTAATCCAATGAGCTATTTTCTCAATTAATATTTTTTTATTTATTTCAAGTAAAACTTTAGTATTCAACCATTCAAAAGAAAATATTACATCTCAATTAGAACTAGATGGGTTAGATCTAGAATTTAGAACTTCCGCTAGATTGACTTCTTTCAAAATGAGGAAAGTCATAGCCTTTGAATCCTTACATAATTTCTATTAATATTATTTATAGTTTGTATTAAATGTTAAGTTGATTAAATTATTTTATGACATAATACCAACATTGTATTTGTTACTACAACAATTATAAACATTGTCATAGTAATTATTTTTGTCTTTGTTGAGTATGTTGTTTATTTTGGAAGTTGGCACCACTTATAAACAAAACAAAAAAATATTTTATGACTTTAAAGTCTAAGTTTTACTCTTGTAATGATTAAAATAAATTATGAATTAAAATAGCAACATAATTTATTATTGTTGTTGCTGGTAATGGTAGTGTATTAAAAACTAAGTTGATGAATGTTTACTTTATGAATAATAGATTGACGTGAGAAATTTATTACCTATAAATTTATTTAATGATATTGATGTTAGTTAATCCTTCCTTATTTATTAATATTAATTATTTTAACAATCAAAATCAATTATGAACTAGAATAGCATTAGTGCAGTACAATTTGTTTTTTTTCATATACAAGAGGAAGGGGGAAAACCAACTAAACTAATTATTGCAAGTGTTCATTATTTATTTATGAAGTATTTGAACAATGTGTTTAATTGAAAAGAGCATATTTATATTGAAAATATAGATATATTTAATAATTATGTTATCATTAATATTTTATATCATCTATTATTTTATGTTAGGGCATGGAGGAATCGAACCACCATTGTCCTACTTGTAATGCAAGTGCTCTTCCATTGAGCTAGCACCCTTTACAACATGAGGGGAGAGGGACTATGTTGACACCTAGATTACACATTTCTAATCCTATGTGACAAATCAAAATGAAGAAAGTCTTAGACTTTGATTCTTTCAAAATGATGAAATTCTTAGACTTTTATTCCTTACATAATTTCTATTAATCTTATCTATAGTTTGAATTAAATGGTAAGTTGATTAAGTTTATTTAATGATATTAATATTGTATATGTTACTATGATTAAGCAATTGATTTATAATTTGATATGGTAACTAGTACATTGTTGGTGTTGAGTTCCTATACTAGTAAAATGTTGGCACAATTTTAGAATGACCCATTTAAAAACTATTTAATGACATAATACAAATGTGTTTGTTACTGTAACAATTTTAATTCTCAACATAACAAGTAATATTGTATGTGTTGAGTATCATGTTGTAATATATTAGAAGGTTGGCAACATTTTACAAGTGACAAGAAAAACTATTATATATTAAGTGTTACTATGCTAAGTTGATTATTTTAACGATCAAAATCAATTATACGTTAGAATAGAAATATAATTTTATTATATTACTATTATTTATATTTTCTAATATAAGTTAAGATCAATGATTATATCACTAAAAATAGATTGTAGAAGATTTTTTTGCATATTATTATTAAAGTTATTTAATGACATTAATAATCAATGTGTGTTGCTATTATTATCTTGGAATTTCATTTAATTGAAATTATGTTAACTAATGTGTCTAGGTTGAGTTACCATACTAAGTCTAATTTTTTTTTTAGTATGATGTTTTATTTTTGGAAGTTGGTAGCACTTGATAGTGGACAAGAGAAAATATTTTATGACTCAAAGTAAAATGGGTTTTATCTTAGTAATGACTAAAATAAATTATGAATTAGAATAGAGACATAATTTATTATTATTATTGTTGGTGGTGGTGGTGTATTAAAAACTAAGAGAATGAATGTTGATTTTATGAATAACATATTTATGTGAGAAATTTTACCTATAAATGTATTTAATGATATACTTTGATTATCATTCATATTTATATTTACGTATTAAAACAAAAGTCATCAATATTTGACTAGTGAATTATTGTGTTCTGACTATTATTAACTTATGTAGTATTGACATTAAATGTTAATACTTGGATATTGATTTTCAGGATTAAGCTATGTGAAAGATTTTCAAACCATAATGAATCTTACATTGTTCCCCCAACGATCATGCATGGAGTTCCCACTTGAAATTTCAGTTGAAAAACTCACTGACAACTTAATCCAAAAAATCATTCACAATGATGACAAACTGTGAAAGCCTGGACACTGAAAATGTTACTACTTTGTCTTTGTTGGGTATGAGATATTGCATTAGTACAAAGTTCACACCAGTTTAAACTCTTCATAAGAAAATATAATATTAATTAGAATGCAATAGAGTAGAACAATTAAATTTATATCAATTATAATAACAAATAATAGGGAAAAGTCACTTCAAACCTTATTGCAAGTGCCTAACATTTATTCACAGAGGAAGTCTAGAAGATGTTTTAAGATTGATTATTGAATCACATTTGATCTAGTTACATGTTGAGTTTATGTTAAAAACAAATTGAAAAGTTAAAAATTGAATGGTGTTGTCTAATTCACATAAAGTACTATCACATGAATTAACATAGAAGTTGAACCCGAATATTCATATTAGTAAATAATATAAAATTCCTCAAAAAAAGGTTTGAAGAGAATATTTGATATACAACAAACATTGAAAAGTGTTTCTTCTAGTATATTAATAACTCGTTCAAAGAGAAAACTACATTCATGAATCATATCCACCTAATCTCCTTATATTCAGTCAAACAAATCAATTACAACTTGTACACCACATTTATTTATCGTAGTCTTTCTGCAATCTTATTTATTTTGCATCCATGCCCAAACTATGGTATTAACTATAATAGATCTAAGTCATGTGTCATCAAGGTTTGGTACCCAATATTGTTCTAAATTTTCCCCTTGTACTTCACTGAACTAGGCTTCCATCAATCAACATTTACATGAAGAGTCTCACTTTCATCAATCAGGAAGATATATGAGGTGGTTTTTTCCATCCAAATCATCTCTCCTTCATCCTTAGTTCATGATCTAACTAGCAACATCTTTCCTTTCTCAACTTAAATCATAGGATTGAATATTGGCTTTATCTTGTTGCACTTGGGTCCAAAATATACCAATTCATCCATCACATTATCAAAATCTCCATCCATAATACTTATATTACATGCAGTGCATTACAATTAGCATTAAATCTCACATGGATTAATTTTTATTTTTGATGCAATGTATTTAACGATAATGTCTAACATGAATTAAAGCTAACATGATGTTACTACTTAATGATTGATTTTCTGGATTAAGTTATGTGGAATTTTTTTGATCCACAATGATTTTTTCATGGTTCCCATAACAAGCATGGGTGGAGTGTCCACTCAAAACGTTGGTCTAAAAAACCTTCACACAGTTTAATCCAGAAAATCAATCACAATGATGACAAATTGATAAAACCTGCACACTCAAAATGTTAGTATTGTATTTATTGAGTATAAGTTAATATACTAGTACAAAGTTGACACTAGTTTAAAGTCTACAAGAGAAAATATAATTATGAATTTGAATGCAACATAGTAGTGCAATTAAATTTATATCAACTATAGCAATGAATAATAGGGAAAATTGACTTCAAACCTTATTGCAAGTGCCTTACATTTATTCGCAAAGCAAGTCTATAATATGTTTTAAGGTGCACTCACATAAAGTATCATCACATGAATCAACATTGAATTTAAACCAAAATTTTCATATATGTAGCAAATAATATAAAATTCCTCAAAAGGTAGCTTGAAGAGAATATTTGATATACTGCAGACATGGACAACTTTTTCTTCATGTATATTAATTAGTCATTCAAAAAGCAAAATTACATTCATGAATCATCTCCACCTAATCTCCTTATATTTTCTCAAGAAGATCAAGTACAGCTTGAGGATGAAGATTTCCATAGCTAATCATAATGACAAAGAGAGTTTATGGAAATAAATTGTGTGTTGAAACGTCCCTACGTTTCGAGTGGACACTCCACCAATCATCACGGGAACAAAATGAAAAGCTCAAAGTGGTATTGAAGAGAGTGAGGAAAAGATAATAATAAATAAGGTAAGGGTTTTGTACATGCATTAATAAATATAATTATGCACAATTGATATATTGAGATGTTGTGTTGATCTAAAAGACAAATTGAAAAGTTAAAATTTGAATGGTGTTATCTAATTCGCATAAAGTATCATCACATGAATTAACAATGAACTTGAAGTGAAATTTTCATATATGCAGTAAATAATACAAAATTCCTCAAAAAGTAGATTGAAGAGTATTTATTATACTACAAACATTGAAAAATTTTCTTCGTGTATACTAAAAGTCATTCAAAAAGAAAAATTGCATTCATGAATCATATCCACCTAATCTCCTTATATCCACTCAAACAGATCAAGTACAGCTTGTACACCAAATTTATTTATCTTGGGCTTCCTACAATCTTGTTTGTTTGGCATCCATGCCCAAACTATGGTATTAATTGGAATAGATCCAAGTTTTGTGTCATTAAGATTTGGTACCCAATATTGTTCTAAAAAATTTCCCTTGTATTTCCCTGAGCTAGGCTTCCACCAATCAATCTTTACATGAAGGGTCTTACCGTCATCATCCTGGAAGATATCTAAGGTAGCTTTCACCATCCAAATCATCTCTCCTTCATCCTCATTTCCTGATCTAACAAGCAACATCTTTCATTTCTCAACATCAATTCTAGGATTGAATGTTGGGTTTGGCTTGTTGCACTTGAGTCCAACATATATCGTTTCATCTATCACATTATCAAAATCCCCATCCATAATACTTGATATTGCACGGAGTGTATTACCATCAACGTTAACATTTTTCCTTGTCTTGGGACAAAAATCATTAGAAGAAGAATCAATTTCATCCAAGGGTGTATGGTCATTGTAGATTCCATCTAATGCATCAAGAACACTTTTCCAATACTCTAGTTTTTTATTCCATTCCTCTGTAACAATTCATGAATTCTCATTGCCAATAGTCTCTTTCCACATTTTTATGTATGATGTTAGTCATTCCTTTAGTTCTTTTAAATAAACATCATTTTCTTTGAGACGTAAGAAACATGGCTTCCCTATGGAAAATATAGGTCGACCTTCATCATCTATATTCCACAACTCAGCTAGTTCTGACCACTCAATGTCTTTGATGGATTATTTATACCTCATAACTAGAACATCATTGAGTACAAGAAATTGGAAGTACTGGACATTAAGATGTCTAACGAGGGAATTTTTCCCCTCCTTGATGTACCCAGTAAGAAAAATTCTGAATTCATACACTTTGTCAATAAGATTAGGTGGAAACACTCATTTTTATTCTATTGTACGATATGTATCCATCATCTAGAGTTACCTTTCATTCTTAAAACATTGCACAAATGAAGAAAAATGGGTGTTTCCACCTAAACTAGGTAAAGAATATATATCTTTACTTTTCAAGTTGGAAGACATTCTTCCATAGGTTCCATCTATGTCTTCATGGGTGTGCCCCACAAGCAAGAACCCAACCTCAATAGTGATGAAGACATCAAGTGCAGTTAATAGTGATAGAAACATGAAAACATAATGATTCTTATTATCACTAGCTGTATTGTCCAACTGTAACAACAAATGTCGAGGAAGAGGTTTAAAATCAAGATTTTGATTTTTTGAGCTTCCATTTAGAGATAGGAAAGCATCCTTGTACACTCTACATTTTGAGTAAATAGAGTTTTGAAATAATGCATTTGAAAGTTTGTTTCTTGAACTTCCACTCTCATAAAGCAAATCACCATACATATCAAGGTGTGGGTCTTCAAGGTCCCTCAAGCACTTTGCAAGAGATGTAATGGTAAAATGTGATCCCATGTGTACAGATGGTAGGGAGAAATGAACAAAGTTTTATGTGCTATGTCCATGTGTTAGAATACCTGTCAACGACAAACCCAAGTTTGTTCCTGCAACAAATTTTGATTTTACGCGTAATTCCTTTTCACCTAACATTTCACCCTCAACCATGTCATACTCACGAACATTAACTATAATTCCTTTGGCAATGCACATGCTTGTTCCCATGCATTCATGTGTAAGAGAAACATTTTTACATGTGAATGTAAGCCTATCTTGGGGAGTATTTACTAGATGATCATGACAATGAGTTTTCAAATTTGCTTCTATCCAAATCTCATAACATCCCAATGCACCCCCTAGTGTATTCTCAAATCATATTGGATTTGGTAAGAGAGCATCATGTTTTAACACCTTCTCAATGTTAACCACTATGGATCATTTATTTACCATCCTTCCATGCACCTTATGACCAATATTTGTATTGAATATGGAACTTTCACCCACCTTCACTCCATATTGTGAAAGATCTACCTTGTCTCCAATAGAAAATGCAGAAGACGCATTTGCACCTATATAACAAATTAAACAAACTTAGTATTTGCTCAAAAAAAACAAGCAATGTACTATAAAAAACACTTAACATGTGCTTCAAGATTTTGATTTACCTTTGTTATGCCTCAAATCTATGATCTTCAATGGATGTAAGTCCCTTTCATCAACATCTTCCACAATCAAATGTGGTTCAATGACATCAATTATCAAAACCATAACATATCCTACATTAAGCATTTTTCCACCATAATGAGTTGTAGTCTCTATAGATTCAACCCTTCCTAGTCCAATAACTTGACCATTAATTAGGAGGTCAACATAGTCCCCTTTTTTCAAAATTATATTTTCCACTGTAACTCCTCCCAATTTATGTAACACATTTGAATTGTAGTTTGTAATTAAGGTTAAACCATACGAAGTGTATGTTCAAAAAAGTAATATAGTTGCAATAATTCAAATCTAGCTGAATTTAGCTTTAGTCCTTAAATCATTGCACGATGAGTGAAATTTAATGTGTTAGCTTTCATAATGTAGTTTCCATCTAACACAACCATGTTGTCATCAATCACAATGTACCATGATGGAAATATAGTTGGAGTTAGCTTTCATAAGATAGTTTTCCATCTAACACAATCACATTGTAATCAAATACATTACACCATGATGAAAATCTAGTTGGAGTTAGCATTCCTCCTAACAAAATGGCACGATGAGTGAAATCTCATGTGTGTTAGGTCATTACACCATGATGAAAATCTAGCTGAAATTAGTTTTCTATCTAACACAACCACATTGTCATATTGCACCGTGATGGAAATCTAGCTGAAGTTAGTTTTCGACGTTAAACTGTTGCACAATGAGTGAAATATAATGTGTGTTAGCTTTCATAATGTAGTTTTCCATTTAGCACAACCACATTGTCATCAATCAGAATGCACTATGTTGGAAATCTAGCTAGAGTTAGCTTTCATTCTTAAAACGTTGCACAATGATTAATAGCTAATGTGTGTTAGCTTTCGTAAGGTAGTTTTTCATCTAACACAGCCACATTGTCATCAAATACAATACACCATGATACAAATCTAGCTAGAGTTAGATTTTCTTCTAAAAGCATGGCACAATGAGTGAAAGCTAATGTGTGTTAGCTTTCATAAGGTAGTTTTCCATTTAACACAACCACATTGTCATCGATCACATTGCACAATGATGGAAATCTAGCTGAAGTTAGCTTTCATTCTTAAATAATTGCATGGTGAGTGAAATCGAATGTGTAATAGCTTTGATAATGTATTTTTCCATTTAGCACAACCACATTGTCCTCAATCACAATGCACCAGATGGAAATCTAACTAGAGTTAGCTTTCGTTCTTAAAACATTGCACAATGATTAAAGCTAATGTATGTTAGCTTTCATAAGGTAGTTTTTCATCTAACACAGTCACATTGTTATCAAATACATTACACCATGATAGAAATCTAGCTGGATTTAGTTTTCCTTCTAACAACATGGCACTATAAGGGAAATCTTATGTGTTACCTCATTACACCATGATGGAAATATAGCTAGAGTTAGTTTTCCTTCTAACAACATGGCACTATAAGGGAAATCTTATGTGTGTTACATCATTACACCATGATGGAAATTTAGCTGGAGTTAGCTTTCATTTTAACAACATGGCACAATGAGTGAAAGCTAATGTGTGTTAGCTTTCATAAGGTAATTTTCCATGTAACACAACCACATTGTCATCAATCACATTGCACTATGTTGGAAATCTAGATGGAGTTAGCTTTCATCCTTAAATCATTGCACAGTGAGTGAAATCTAATGTGTATATGCTTTCATAGTGTATTTTTCCATCTAGCACAACCACAATGCACCATGATGGAAATCTAGCTGGAATTAGCTTTCGTTCTTAAAAAATTGCACGGTGAGTAAAGCTAATGTTTGTTAGCCTTCATAAGATAGTTTTCCATCTAACACAGCCATAGTTTCATCAAATACATTACATCGTGATGGAATTCTAGTTGGAGTTAGTTTTCCTTCTGACAACATGGCACTATAAGGGAAATCTTATGTGTGTTAGCTCATTACACCACGATGGAAATCTAACTGGAGTTAGCTTTCCTTTTAATAGCATGGCACAATGAGTGAAAGCTAACATGTATTAACTTTCATAAGGTAGTTTTCCCTGTAACACAACCACATTATCATCAATCACATTGCGTCGTGTTGGAAATCCAGATGAAGCTAGTTTTTATCCTAAAAATGTTGCACGCTAAGTGAAATATTATGTGTGTAAGCTTTCATAGTGTAGTTTTACATCTGGCACAGCCACATTGTCATCAATCACAATGCACCATGATAGAAATCTAGCTAGAGTTAGTTTTCATTCTTAAAACATTGCACGGTGAGTAAAACCTAATGTCTGTTAGCTTTCATAAAGTAGTTATCCGTCTAACACAGCTACATTGTCATGAAATACATGACACCATGATGAAAATCTAGCTAAAGTTAGCTTTCCTTCTAACATGGCACTGTGAGTGAAATCTTATGTGTGTTAGCTCATTACACCATTATGAAAATCTAGCTGGAGTTAGTTTTCTTTTTAACAACATGGTAGGATGAGTGAAATCTAATGTGTGTTAGCTTTCATAAGGTAGCTTTCTATCTAAGACAACCACATTGTCACATTGCACTGTGATGGAAATATAGCTGGAGTCAGCTTTAAATCTTAAATCGTTGCACGATGAGTGAAATTTGATGTGTGTTAACTTTGATAATGTAGTTTTTCATTTAGCACAACCACGTTGTCATCAATCAAAATGCACCATGTTGGAAATCTAGCTAGAGTTAGCTTTCATTCTTAAAATGTTACACGATGAGTAATAGCTAATCTTTGTTAGCTTTCGTAAGGTAGTTTTCCATCTAACACAGCCACATTGTCATCAAATACATTACACCATGATGCAAATCTAGCTGGAGTTAGCTTTCCTTCTAACAACATGGCACAATGAATGAAAGTTAACGTGTGTTAGCTTTCATAAGGTAGTTTCCATCTAACACAACCACATCATCATTGATCACATTGCAACGTGATGGAAATCTAGCTGGAGTTATCTTCCATCCTTAAATCATTGCACGGTAAGTGAAATTTAATGTGTGTTATCTTTCATAATGTAGTTTTCCATCTAGCACAACCACATTGTCATCAATCACAATGCACCATGATGAAAAGTTAGCTAGAGTTAGCTTTCATTCTTAAAACATTGCACGGTCAGTAAAGCTAATGTCTGTTAGCTTTAATAAGGTAGTTTTTCATTTAACACAGCCAAATTGTTATTAAAATACATTACACCATGATGTAAATCTAGTTGGAGTTATCTTTCCTTCTAACAACATGGCACTATAAGGGAAAGCTTATGTGTGTTAGCTTATTACACCATGATGAAAATCTAGGTGGGTTTACTTTTTCTTTTAACAATATGGCATGATGAATGAAATCTAATGTGTATTAGATTTCATAAGGTAGGTTTCAATGTAATATAACCACATTGTCATCAAGCACATTGCACCATGTTGTAAATCTAGATGGAGTTAACTTTCATCCATAAACCATTACATAATGAGTGAAATCTAATGTGTGTAAGCTTTAATAGTGTATTTTTCCATCTAGCACAACCACATTGTCATCAATCACAATGCACCATGATGAAAATCTAGCTGGAGTTAGCTTTCATTCTAACAACATGGCACTATAAGGGAAAGCTTATGTGTGTTAGCTCATTGCACCATGATGAAAATCTAGCTGGAGTTAGCTTTCCTTTTAACAACATGGCACGATGAGTGAAAGCTAATGTGTGTTAGATTTGATAACTCAAACACATTGTCATCAATCACATTGCATTGTGTCAGAAATCTAGTTGAAGTTAACTTTCATCCTTAAATCGTTACACTGTGAGTGAAATCTAATGTGTGTAAGCTTTCATAGTATAGTTTTTCAACTAGCACAACCACATTGTCGTCAATCATAATGCACCATGACGGCAATCTAGCTATCATTAGCTTTCATTCTTAAAACCTTGCATAGTGAGTAAAAGCTAATGTGTGTTAGCTTTCATAAGGTAGCTTTCCATCTAACACTGCCACATTGTCATCAAATACATTACACCATGATGAAAATCTAACTGGAGTTAGCTTTCCTTCTAACATAGCACTATGAGTGAAAGCTTATGTATGTTAGCTCATTACACCATTATGAAAATATAGTTGGATTTAGCTTTCTTTTGAACAACATCGCATGATGAGTGAAAGCTAATATGTGTTAGCTTTCATAAGGTATTTTTTCATCTAACACAACCACATTGTCAAATTGCACCATGATTGAAATCTAGCTAGAGTTAGCTTTCAACCTTAAGTTGTTGCACGGTGAGTGGAATATAATGTGTGTTAGCTTTCATAATGTAGTTTTCCATTTAGCACAACCACATTGTCATCAATCAAAATGCACCATGTTGGAAATCTATCTAGAGTTAGCTTTTGTTCTTAAAACATTGCACAGTGAGTAATAGCTAATGTCTGTTAGCTTTCATAAGGTATTTTTTTGTCTAACACAACCACATTGTCATCAAATACACTACACCATGATGGAAAACTTATGTGTGTTAGCTCATTACACCATGATGAAAATCTAGTTGAAGTTAGCTTTCTTTTAACAACATGGTACTATGAGTGGAAGTTAATGTGTGTTAGCTTTCATAAGGTAGTTTTCCATCTAACACAACCACATCATCATCGATCCCATTGCATCGTGATGGAAATCTAACTCAATTTAGCTTTTGTCCTTAAATCATTACATGGTGAGTGAAATCTAATGTGTGTTAGCATTCATAATTTAGTTTTCTATCTAGCACAACCACATTGTCATGAATCACAATGCACCATGATGGAGATCTAGCTAGAGTTATCTTTCTTTCTTAATACATTGCACAGTAAGTAAAGCTAATGTTTATTATCCTTCATAAGGTAGTTTTCCATCTAACACAGTCACATTGTCATCAAATACATTACACCATGATGGAAATCTAGCTGGAGTTAGCTTTCATTTTAACAACATGGCACTATAAAGAAAAGCTTATGTGTGTTAGCTCATTACACCATGATGGAAATCTAGCTAGAGTTAGATTTCATTTTAACATGGTACAATGAGTGAATGCTAATGTGTGTTAGCTTTCATAAGGTAGTTTTCCATGTAAACAACCACATTGTTATCAATCACATTGTGTTGTGTTGTAAATCTAGCTGAAGTTAGCTTTCATCCTTAAATCATTGCACGGTGAGTGAAATCTAATGTGTGTAAGCTTTCATAGTGTAGTTTTCCATCTAGCATGACGACATTGTCATCAATCACAATGCACCATGATAAAAATCTAGTTGGAGTTAGCTTTCATTCTTAAAACATTGCACAGTGAGTAAAAGCTAAAGTGTGTTAGCTTTCATAAGGTAGCTTTCCATCTAATACTGCCACATTGTCATCAAATGCATTAAACCATGATGGAAATCTAGCTGGAGTTATCTTTCCTTCTAACATGAAACTATGAGTGAAAGATTATGTGTGTTAGCTCATTACACCATTATGAAAAGCTTATGTGTGTTAGCTCTTTGAAATAGGGTGCAAAAAAAATCTCATTGAATTCATGGTTTTGTTTTGGTCTCACTACAATGGTATACAAGGTAAGAAACATCAACATAATACTCTGCAAGTCCAACCTAAACTCCTACCACCAAAATGAATGACCAAACCCATCACATTAAACTTTGACATGTTGGAAATTATACCCTTCACGGTGGATGTATGTGGATCCATCCGTATCTCACCAATATTCATCATTGTTAGTATCATTGTTTTGATGATGATTGTCATCGTCATCATCATGGTCATCATCATCATCGTCGTCATCCTTATCCTCGTCATTGTCATGGTAATGATAATGCTTGGAACTAAAACAGGTATAATTAAGCAGGCTTGGAGTCTAGCCAATTCTCATTTTAAATGAAGATTGCAGTCCAAGACAGAGGAAAAAATGTTATAGAAACTAGATTCACTTACACAATATTCTATACTCACTAGAGTTGTTGTAATATATAATTCTCCTCTTTTAAAAAGAATCATTAAAACGTAGTCGAATCCAATCCATCATTATATTTTTCTTGAAGTAGATTTTCCAGGGTCAATATGTGTTGAAAATTGTTTGTCAATTAGTGAAGAATTTATAGAGTTTAAGAAAATATTGAATATGATTTATGTTGATAAAGAGTAGTGATCCTTTCTCATAATAATGTACACTCTACAACCTACAACCTTCCATATTATCAAGTTTCATATAATATCCCATCACTATCCACTATGACTATCGGGGATGAATCCCCCAACCGCTCTGTATTTTAGTTTAAGATAAAGTTTTGTATCTTAGTTGTGAGGATCAATCCTCTGTGATTAAAGAAAGATTGGAACTTAGAGCCCTAGATTCATGGTGAGGGTGGTTGAATAATATGGTGGGAAATCTCTAAATGCTCAACACAAATCAAACTCACTCTACTAACAAAATAATAATAATGGGTCAGAGATCCAATTAAAAAAAGATGTATTGTGGATAGGATTTTGGACTTGCATCATTCACATGCCCTTTAAGGTTACAATGCGAAAGGACACCTAATCAAACTCCTAATACCACAATACCTCTAGATATGGGACTTTTCTATGGGGACTATACTATTCCACTCTAGTCCTTAGTGCCTCCAGTTGTTATATATATGGTTTCTTGTAAAAATAAATTGTAAAATATTAGGGCTTGGCTAAGCCCAATCTTTACATTTATTGTCTTTGCAAGTCCACCATATCCAACCATAACTCATAACCAAATCTAGTGTTGAAAGAGTTCATCTCATGGCCACTATGGTATATAATGTGCACAATGTGTTGATATAATAAAGAACGCACATGTATGTAAATAAAAGTTTAGAAATTCCCACAATCAATGTGGGATAGAGATATAAAGGGCATCAAAGGAAATATGAAGCCTAAAGATTAATGTGCATCCAAAAGTAAAAAATTAGGAGCTTGACGATAGGATCAACAACAATGTTTCAGAGATGCATCAAGAGAGGCGTCAAGGGCTTATCCTCCAGGTGCTCTAATCATTGATATTGTGATGGAGCATCATTCGTTGATGAATAAATTGATTCTATGAGGCCTATACACATCCGTTGGAAATTTCATAGCTCAATTATGTTGCTCAGTTTTAGATCTAGGTCTTGAGACCAATTCTCCACATGTCCTTGAATGACTCTTTTATGCAAGTTAAAGCTCACCATAAAATCCAATCCAAGGCTCAAATTTATCTCTATGTGAATTTAATCTTACATTTAGTTGTATTTTTTTGTTATGAATGGGCATGCTTCCTTTCTGAGTGAATGAAGAGCTAGTTTGGTTCCGAGTGAGTTGTTCATTTGAAAGTTGGTTCCTTTGTATGGCCTTCAATGGCTAGGGGACACCACTATAAATCGAAAAAACAAAGGAAAAATGTCCCAAATGCACTTTGGGTTACTTCATTGGGGTCCATGGGCTCAAACCTTCCATAACCATTCATGATTTCTATATAGGTGATCTCTTTAGTCAACACTGGCCCCATGTTTCCTTTTATAGATTACTTATTTCAGAGAGAAAATTAATCCATCACACTCAATTCCTTCTGGGTGTCACTTCTACTTTGTGCAATGAACTGTAAGTGCCACCTAGCTACACCCTCAAATCATGCCTTTTAATCCTTTTTAGGGCGCCCTTTTCTACAAAATCACCATGATTGAGATTTTCTTCATAATGCTTTAATGCCTTTTCATCTTTGAGCTCTAACTATGGATATATTTCACCAGGGCATGGTTTTGACATGTTTGTAAATTCCTCTCATGACAGCCCTGAATTGTATCCCTGTATTTGTTGATTAGGATAATGAATAATTACTTGTCGCTCTATTGTTTGTCCTTGATAAAGTTGATACAAAATTGCTCAAGGTAATTTGCTCCATCTCTAGTCCACTCACAAGATGAATCTTGCCAGTGCCCTCAACAAAGATGTCGTGTGGGTCAAGTTGTTTTATCCAAATTCAAAAGTGAGCTTATCATGGTGTTGGAGTATCAGTTTGAAAAGTGGGTTGTAGTTTATCTCATTGTTTAAACAAATAGCAATTCCATAATACATACAAGCCCAAACCAGCTTGGGACATGGCAACAAGTCTACTAAGTTACTAACATCTCGAAGGTGGCCTAGAAATCTGGTTTAGACTAGAGAGAGTGATACATTAGTCATTTTGTTGACCTTGAAACCTGTCAACAGTTGTCACCTTTCTCAAAGATCTAATGAGAGGATTAGGCATGTCTTTGTTTGATCATATTGGGAATCAAGTGCCTTTGACCATTGTAAGCAATCAAGATTGGTATTTTTCTAGCATGGTAGCCTAGTAATCACATTTACATATAAACATTCACCACATATTCTTCTAGTTCACCAAGTTTTTGATGCAAAACCCAGGGAAAATAGTAGATTCGTCCATACCATGGTGATCAGGGACATCTACAAGCCGATTTCCTTAGCAAAAACTTGATTTGTAAGTTGAAACATCTTCTCTTTTTGCACATATGACAGATCACCTAATGCTTGTATCTCTAGTTATAGAGTTTTATTAAACTGGGTTTTGCTCTACCTTGTGTATTGAGTTCTACATAGGGTATTGCTAAGCCAAAAAAACCTTGTGAACCAACTCTGGTTCATGTCGTTGTACTTCTAGAAATCCATGTTCTTAACTATTGGTTGTAACCGATGAGTATCACCATTCAATATGCAATGTTTGAGCATTGTATGTCTGTCTTCATGTCTTTGTAACAACATAGGTGTGAATGTTTCCTTAAATGATAGAACATGATAAATTGCCACTAATAATGGCCTTTGCAACTTAGAACTATGTTGAAAACTAACCTCATTTAAATTTGTAACAAAAAGCCTAAAAACTTGTGATATTGGCGTAGGTTCAACCATTTATGTGGACAAATTCTTTCCATCATTCCACGATAGGCATGTATGAAAAGGATTTGAAACTGACACATATTTTGACATATAAACAAGGATGGGGAGAAGGATAGACTTAGATATGTAAACTGACACATATTTAATTATTTGTTGCTCAGTTCCACTTGAATAATTTGTTTTTTTGTCTAGGCATTTAGTTGTTTTAGAATTCTCCTATGAAAAAATTGTACAATTACACAGAAGCAATCTTAAACCTGTTGTGCTTATCCAAGTTAATTGGACCTATCTTTAGCAAGATTCTACACTAACATGGCATTGTTTCCTAGTACATTGCAATTAGGGAATATGCATAATCCTTATTTGGAATCAAAAATTCAGAAGAGAGCATATTTAAAATAGGTTGTTGGCACAACACAGATCAGGGGGATCATTGGCTAACAACATGGTGCCCTCAATTGAAAATAAGAAACCTAAATACCATTCTATTGCAGATTCCTAAGAACAATAAAATAGGTGAGTATCATAAAGACAAGTAATTTTGTTTCCCTTCTCAAAATTTTAGGGGTTCATGCAAATGGGGAAATGGACATACACATCAATGGTTGATTACCATAGCAATCTACTGACATAGTCTATGGGGACGAACATACAACCAAAGCCACAAGAAATAATCCCCACAATACTCAGTTGAGGTCTTCAGAAAAAAATGTTGCCCTAAAGAAAACTCTGAATGGGCATAACAAACCCTAAATAGTATAACCCTTGCAGCTAAACAATTATAAGTCCATATTTAGAACATCTTGGTGAAGCACCAGGACAGAAACCTACAAGGCCATGAGTTCCATACAAGAGCATTTCAACTAAAAACTTGCTTATATTGCAGATTGGCGTGCTCTCCTAAAAAGGGTGGCTAGGTAAGCTATAAGCTCCAAACACAATGAGCTTAAGTAAGCAAGCACCTCAAATATATGCATTAATTGGTTGTATATGAAGTTATCCATGGCCACTCACCAATACAACAAAGCAAATTACTCAATAACTAGTTCAATGAATGTAGCATGTCAACTTTCAAGATGTGATGGTTTTAGCGATCATGAATTCCTATCTCATTTTTAATTTTTAATCCCATAGATTTGATATTATATAATTTTAAGATAGTATCTACTAGTTAATGACATAAAGGTGAATGCATGTCTCATGTATTTGACTATTCACAAGCTTTTTTGTTATAACTATGGATGTGGCAACATTCAGTGCTTCATCTTTTCTGTATACTCTCTATTTCTTGGATATGATGTGATAAGTATTATTAACAAGCTTCTCAAGTTGTGGGTCTGTGAAAGTGAAACTTGGTGAAATTCCATTGATTTTTTGTTTATAGAAGAAGTGGTTTTTGCGATATTTAAACTAATTGAGTCCATCTGGAGCGGGATGTTGTTTCTGCTAACATTATTCAAAATAAGCAAACTGGACAACCAAAGGGTTATGGTTTTGTGGAACTTGATTCGCATGCAACTATAGAGAGAATTTTGCAAAATTTCCATGGTACGCCCATGCCCGGTTCTCAACAACCTTTTAGGTTGAATTGGTCTACTTTTGGAGCTGGTGCCAGACGGACAGAACCAAGCACCGAGTATTCCATATTTGTTGGGGACTTGGGTCATGAGGTCACTGATATTATCTTGCAAGAGACTTTCCAAAGACAATATTCATCTATTAAAGGTGCTAAAGTTTTGATAGATGCAAATACAACTTGCACCAAAGGTTATGGGTTTTTCAGATTTGGTGATGAGAACAAGAAAAATCGAGCTATGACTAAAATGAATGGTGTTTATTGCTCATCAAAACCTATGCGTATTAATGAAGATACACCAAAGAAGTCCTTGGGATTTCAACAACCTGATTCCATGAAAGGTACACTTTTCAAGGATGGTATATTATACTTATATGTTTTTATCAGTAGTTTTATGTATATATTGATAGGTCACTTTACATATGTCTTGTAACTCAATTTTGGGAAGACAATTCAGCCAACCTAGTCTGTCTACATGATTACATGTATCCCCTTCAAATATTCATATGTTATTCTTCTCTCTTTCATGGAAGTTGATTTCCAAGTGGTTCTCTTTTGTTGTTGTCCAGTCAATACTTTCATTTTAAACTTGTATGTAACCCTTTTAAGCACCATCTGCAACTGATGTAGGAGCTATCATCTCCTATTGTTTTCACTGTATGTCAATTAACTGGAGAAGTATACATAGTGACAAGAGTTGACAGTTACTCCATAAAAGTTTTGAATTCTTAAAATTCTCAGATATTGAGAATTTTCACATTGGGAAGTTTTTTGTTGAATAACTACTTGAAGAGAAGTTAAGAGTGGTTACATTCAGTTGATCTACATTTGCTTCCTACTATTTTCCTTTCCTCTTGAAAATTAGCAAGTTTGAATGGAGTTATGAGTTCTTGAACACTTATGAAAGTTATGTTGTCTCAAAGCAATATGCCAAGAGGCTTTCTCCACTTAGGGGCCTAGAAAAAAACTTGACAAAAAAGCACCTTAATTAGTGGTGGCCCCAATTAGGTCAGTTTTAATGATTATGTATTTAAACTGAATTCTCCATTTGATAAATTTGTAGCATTTATCTGCTGCTGCAAACAACTCATTATTTTATGCTACATGCTTTCAGTCACAACATTCCTTCCTATTTTTTAAGCAACATTTAAGCCATATTTCTCTTTTTTGTGAACATAGGTAGCTTGTTCCATTAAAATAGTCCTTTTAGCGAAATATAACCAAATTATATCACCTATATTGTGACAGATCATTGTAGCATCCTTGTCCATATTCCTTGCTCAATTTCCTTTATTAAATGGCCCAAATTAACATCTCCCTTTAGATACGCCAAAAAGACTAGCATTGTATTGCGGAGTAAATTTGCAATTTTCTTGTCATAAACTGTTTGAGCAGATATCTTTCTCTACACCAAAAGCTAGTTGTCCCTGTTATGCATCGAGAATTAATGGACACACAAGTTGAGGATTCACAAGCTGCATAGGTGAAGTTTGACATGGCTTAAATTTAAGTACTCACTGGAGTGGTTCTAGTCGAAGGGTAAGTAATGTTAACTTTTGGTTGTGGTCTTTATAACAATTTATAACCAATGTTCTCTGTTGGTCCAAAATTGGGCATGATTGTCTCCTTGGACTATTAAATAGCTCCTTTTGGTCTTTTAAGGACAAAGAGGATTCTATCTGGTCTTCTGGACTGTTAAATGGATCCTTTTGATTTGACTTCCATGCACTACTACTTTGTTTATAAACTAATAGTGTTTGCACTAAATATGCTTTTTTTTTGTGGGTAGCCTAGCCTAACGAAAGCCAAAACAAAATTGAGCCACATCAACCATGGAGCCTTCGTAAACCACACATACTGTTGCATTACCTCATTCCTTATTTTGCTTGTAGACAACTTGTAATCAAGTGAAACCCTAGCCATATATAATATTCAATACATGCGATAACACATAATGACACTGAACCTGCTTACAACATACCATTGTATTACCTCATTCCTTGTTCTTCCTGTAGACAACTTGTAATCAAGTGAAACCCTAGCCATATATAATATGCAATACATACGATAACACATAATGACAATGAACCTGCTTACAACATGTCATTATTTTCCATGATCTGTAGCTACCAAGAACCAAATCGCAAAAATAAAAAGCATGCGGTACTTCCATAATAAAGACAAATACATCAGCAACATCATGGAATAAACCATAGAGTGATCACATGTCATCAACATATGAAGCAGGAGTAATGGACTCTCAACCAGCAACCTTTTCCAGTACTTTGACCATAATGCACGCTACAAAACACCCTAAAACTGCCTATTATTCTATTTTTGTGGAGGCAAAGCTTTCTAAAGATTGGATTTTAAATAAGGGAATATGCTTCGTTTGTGGCACTTCACAATCGATCTAATGTTTACAATATTTTGTGTGAACATCTGTGACTCCAAAGTTGAAGTTAACATCTAAAACTGGCAATGTCCTGGGAAAGAGATTCAATCAAGAAATTTCACAAAATTTTAGGACATATGTTAATGTCAAGAAATGGAAAATTGTAAGCAAAGCTCACTTCCATCACAAAATGATCTACAATTTCAAACTCTACAAGATATTTTTACTTCAAAAAAAAAACATAATTCATGTTAATAATATGCAAGAACAGATTCTATGATTTCAGCTTTCTATTCTTTAAATGTAGATGCACGTCCAGAATGAAACACGCCTGTAACGTTTGAACAAACTGAAACATCCATGTTCCCAACTCTGTGTGTAATAAATTTGAATAAGGAAACAATCAAGCTTCCAAATTCAGGCAAAGCCAAACACTACAAAATACCAAATTTGAAATAACAAATCCTGAAAACTGAAACTAGCCTAGAAATTGGAAGTCATTAGACATTAAATAGTGGATTAATACTGGAGCATTAATAAGCATTTTTAATGAAGACCAGTGATGATAATATACAGGCAAATCTGTGCTGGCAAATCTGTGCTAACAGCTTTTTATCGAATTGAAATATATTTCAGCCAATGCACATACTAGCCTTTGGAATCAAAATTAACTTGGATAATAGAAAACATATTGTTGTCACCAAATTCATCTTAGATGATAGAAAACTTACGGCTCTAGATGATGAAATCCCACAAATAAGCCGACGAATGGCATATTTCATAATCGAAGCACAATTTTTCAGGCAAGCATCTTTAGCAGCTTCTAGCTTTAAATCTCCATCATTGTTTCCCTCAGTGCTGCTTTGCTCATAAACCGCCTGGACTTCTTGCAGCTCCTGAACTAAATTTAATGTAGCAACTTCCCTAATCTTGGCATCTGCAAAGGAGAGGTTTCTAAACACATCCATGTGTAACTCCGATTGAACAGGGCCAGCGTCTTTCCTGTGTGGAGGGTTACTCCAAAAAGCTCGGGTTTGTAAGCTTCATCAACACATCCATTCTGAGCATAACCCGACATCACAAATGTACAAGATACCAGATTCCTTTCAGGAATTTCATCAAAGAGTTTGGCAGCCTCGTCAACCAAGGAATTCTGTGCATATCACACAATCATTGATGTCCAGAAGACCACATTTTGTTCAAGCATTTTGTCAAATAGGTCGAGAGCCTCATTAACATACCCCTTCTGTGCATATCTTTACTTTTCAATATTTTTCAATATGAATAATATTCACATTGATGGCTCTCTCATGCTCCCCGACCAACTAAGTTCAACGAAAAATAATGGTTCTAGCAAGCAAGCAGCTTCCATTCAAGTCATGAGAAGAGTGAAGCAAATGGATTAGAACCAACCCGCTGGATCTTCTGCCTTATTTTGTCCTTCCCTTCATGAGGCAGAGCGAAGAGAACTTTTTCATTGAATCTGTGCCTTCTTTCCTGTGTTATAATACATAACCTGGTCAAACAAGTCGAGAGCCTCATTAACATACCCCTTCTGTGCATATCCTGCAATCATAGCATTCCATGTGACAACATCTCGTCTAAGCAATTTGTCAAACAAATAATGTGCAGTGTTGATCTTCCCATATTTTGTATACATGTAAAGAATGGCATTCCCCACAAAAACTTCAGAGTGAAACCCACTTCTGATTATTTCTTCATGAACCTCCACCGCTGCTTCCAAGTGAGTACATGCTGGGAGAAGGCTGGATAGAGTGAATTGATTGGGGAAAATACCTGTTACTTGCATTTGATTGAAAAGTGTCAAAAATTATTTGCCATGGCTAGCCCTAGACTAAGCTGCAATCATGATACTCCATGAGACCACATTTCACTCAGGAATTTGCTCCAGAAACCTGCGACCATCGATTAAATCCCTGCACTTGGCATACACGCTTAGGAGTTTATTAGGAAGAGCTTTAACATTGCAATTAAATTTGAAAGCACTTTGGATGATGTGAGCATGGACCGGATTGGCCTCCGGTAGAGATCGGTAGATCTCTGTTAATGAGGCATACCTACAAGAGAGAATGATAACCAGAGCAATCTACTTGTTCGTCCATCAAATGCAAAATGCACATGGCTTCTCTCAATCACCTTTGTTTACACGCCATCTCACATCATTATTCACTTAGGTTAGCATTCTTTGCCACCACAAGGGCTTTCAGTTTCACCGAGTGACTACCTACCTGGTAAAAGTTCAAGGGTTGAGTGAATAAACTCCAAAAGACAACGAAGAAGGGAGATGATAGACCAGCGGGTCTCTTTTGACCACCAGGATTATGGGTTTTTTTTAAGCACTAAATAACAACTTTATAATATAAAACAAAGTTGTATCAACGAATTACAGTTTTATTTTTGGGAAGATTAGAGTTCTTCTTATAATCCAAAATAAATTACCACCTTGATAAAACATGATATTTATATTTTCTTCTCCCAACACTATTTTGACATTTTTATAGGTTTGGTAGTAAACAACATATCATAACAATGATAACAAAACAAGAAAGATGCCACCCAAAAAAACAAGCTATTAGTAAACAAGGTTTACTAGATGAACAACTCCTAAATCAAAAAAACCTTAATCTGTCGAATTGTACAAGGATTTCATCTCTGAGCTCTTTAAAATAATATTTCCATCCAATTCACCGATGCCTTTCTTTGAAAGTCTATCTGCTTCATCATTTAATTCTCTATAGATATGCTAAAAAGTAATGTGTGAGAACTCATATATCAACTTTCTAACATTTCCCATCCAATTTTCCAATAACAAAGAGTGAAGTGCAGTTAACCCTCTAGCCCAATCTGTAATAGATTTTGAATCGCCAACCATCATAATAGAAGCGAGTCTCATTATCCTAACAAACCAAAGAAGTCCCCATAAAGAAACCAGCTCCGATTGGGGAGTGATTGGATTATTATAAATATAGAGATAGAGAGAGGTTTTTTATGAGAAATGGAAAATGTTCAACGTAGATTAAAAATAATATAGAAGGATAAATTACACATGAGGAGGAGATAGGGTATAATGAGTGTATGTATGTGTGTTGATTTCATCTATTTCATCATTATTGTCAATGTCATTAATTTATATGGCATGCATGAACATGCATTTCATCTTGTCTATTGGGCATATGGCCTTAGGGAACCTTTATGGCTACCGTCAACCTTAAGCCAAATTGTATACATAATATGGTTGTTCATGGTAATCATAAGAACAATGGTTTTGTGAGGCTCCTTGGAATTTTGTTCCATAGGTCAAGTATGAGGGGATAAAATTCCTCTTGATGAGACACCCATTGATGTTATTGTTGAGTATGAAGATGTATGGGTATCATACATAACATATACATTACATAAGCACATTGTTGGTGGGATGTTTCCAAAGGCCATGAAAAGGACTCGAATTAAAGATGTATTGAAGTCATATGGGTGGCACAACCATAGCGTCTAAAGCCTAATTGCATTGTATCAACATTGTTTCTAATGGACCTTGGATTTGTGGGGATACCGTTATCTTGTTCTCTTCATGATTTATAGGTTTTTCTAATGACCATATAACTTAGTTATATTTCCCCATTTGTGTGGAGTTCTATGAGAATAGGAAGGGAAGAATACCAAAAGTAAACGAGGAAGGCGAAATGTAGAAAGGAAATAGCAGGCCAAGCCTAATTTGGAAATGATTTGCATTGTTGGGTTACCCTAAAGGAAGAAGGGAAGGAAGGGAAGGTGTTTGCTAATATTATATTATGGAAGAAGGAAGGATTAGAAAAAGATTGAGGCTAAGAAGGAAGAGAAAAACAAGGGTACATAGCAATATAGGAAACCTTTTATGGGCACATTCATGGTAAGGAAGATTGGAAAAATCAAAAGAGGACACCGTAGGGGATGGATAATTGAAGAAGGTATGCTAAATAGATGTTAAGGGGGTACATAACATAGGATAAAAGGACACAATCATTCACTAATACTATAGGCACATTAGTCAACCCAAAAGGAACCACCACAAACCCACAATTCTCAAATCAAATTGTAAAAGCAGGTTTCATGATATTTTCATCCTTTATTTATAGATGATCATACCCCAATCATAGATCAATATTAAAAAACATTATGGCCCCTTTAATATAATAAAAAATCCATAGATATAAGGAAAGGGATATTGGTTATATATGGTGGCCTTAATATTCAACTCTATGTAATCTATACACAACATTTGGGATCCATCCTTCTTCCTCACAAAGATAATTGGTGTTCCCCAAGGTGACATGCTAGGTTGGATCAACTCTAAATCCAAAAAATTATTCATATGCATCTATAACTAATGAAATTCAAGCATGGTCATTGAATAAGGGAATTTATATGGTCTTCGGTTCAACAAATAACACCAAATCACACTTGGGAGGAAGCCCATGCAACTCTTCAAGAAAAACATATGGAATTTCTTACAAGATGGGATACTGAGTCAAAACTATGCCACCACAATATGCATCTAGTAGCCCTTCTTGGGACTTATTTTCAACTACAATAATGATACAAATTGCAAGGATACAACCATGTTTGTCCCTCTCAAGACCTTTTCCTTCCCTTCATCATCTAAGAAATGAACTAACTTTCTTATGTAATCTAGCACAAATGAATGCACCTCCAACCAATCCATTCCTATAATTACATCATAAGATCCCATTGTTTTCTAACACTGGGCTATTTGAGAGGGAAAGTAATTAGATCGACTCGTTAGAGAGAAGTGCATTTACCAGATTATATATTAAACCATAATAAAATTATTCAAAGATCCATTGTCATGGATTGTTTAGTGAGATAACTAGTACTATATTTATGAATTAGAAATATTACCAATATTCTATCCCAATTAGAGGTAATCATCTTTATTATGAAGCCTGATTCAATTAGTCAATTAGTGAAGAATTTATAGAGTTTAAGAAAATATTGGATAGTATTTATGTTGATAAAGAGTAGTGATCCTTTCTCATAATAATGCACACTCTACAGCCTACAACCTTCCATAATATCTAGTTTCTTATCATCTCTCACCATTATCCACTATGACTATCGGGGATGAATTCCCCAACCGCTCTTTATTTTTATCTAAGACAAAGTTTTGTATCTTAGTTGTGAGGATAAATCCTCACTGATTAAAGAAAGTTTGGAACTTAGAGCCCTAGATTCATGGTGAGGATGGTTGAATAATATGGTGGGAA
>LPNX011215477.1:91412-104468 GCA_001517045.1 Pseudotsuga menziesii | reverse complement strand
CTTAATATAATAAGAATACTAATCACATATAAAAACAACCATTAATTACTAGCATTCACCATTAGTTACACCCTAATAAAATTACTTACCTTAATAACAAAGTGAATAACTAGTGAGATTGAACCATGATTGCACATATCCTATAAAAGTCATAATGCTGTGTATTATAATGCCATGTATTGATATAGCTAATTAAGTGTTCTATGCATTTTTTTTCACACAGTTTCTATGCATTGGTAATCATAGTAAGAGTATATGATACGAGTTATTAAATACTATAATATGGATCACCAATATTTTTTAATAATATAACATGCTTCTAGTTACTTCGAAAAATTTTGAAATTTGTGTGCGAAAATCATAAGTGGGAAGATCAAGTGTTCAAATTTTAAAACTAAATTATTTATCGGTTAAGTGGGTGTACATCGGGCACACAAAATGGGTCAAAGGGCACTAGCCAAGGGTTACTTTTAAATATGGCGGAGGCCTCCAGTTTGGTCCCGCAAGATCACAATCTGCTCAAAATTGAGACGAATCCATTTCAAAAACCTTTGTTGCTTAGCATCCTCATGGCTTCCTGAATTAAGAGATTAAATAAATAAGAAATACACTCCATTTCCCAAACAAATTCACCTAAAATTTAGGAGTTTGATTCGTGCTGAGCTGTTTTATTACTTTTACGGCTTCATTTAAGAGTTCAGTGTTGGGCAGAGGATTAACTCGTAATTGTACCAATTGCAGATGCAATTATAGCTATTAAATGATCCCATTCACATCAGTCTTTCCTATCATCATTTAGAAATAAATAAATGATCCACTTAAATTCCTTAATGAAATTGAAATTAAACCATTTGTACTATATTGTAATGATTAGGAAATAAGATTTCAACTAATCACCGGAAAGATAATTATAAATATATCACATTTATAAAAATAAAATTAATATTTATAACGTAAGAAATAATTATAAATATATCACATTTATAAAAATAAAAATTAATTACGTCGATAGGCGTATATATGTTAGAATTTTTGGGTGGACTACCATCTATGCCTTTTCATCTACCGACGAGAATGAGACAAATGTACTGTCCAGATTGATTCTATGGGCATCGTCCAAGATTAAAGGAGAATGAGACAAGTGTACAATCCAGATTGATTCTATGTGTGTCGTCCAAAATTAATAATTAATAATTTCAAAAAAATAGAAAATAATTTAATTAACATGTGATAAGTAGAGTTAGTGATGGTTTTAAAAATTAAAATTAATCTTCAACTATTCAATTATTAGATACAAGTACTAGCTTAAGTCCATCAATTATTAGATACAACTATTAGCTCAACTATAATGATTCTAGAACTATTAGCTTAACTTGAACTCTAATCAAAGTTTTATTGGATAACTATTAGCTTAACCATTATATGCAACTATTAGCTTAATTCCAATGGTTCTACAACTATTAGCTTAAATTCAACTCTAATCACTTACGACTTAGTCCAAGTGCATTTGGCATCTAGGAGTCTAGCTAATGTGTAGTCATGTAAGAGTCAAACTCCTAATTTAATAGTTTGAACTCTTAATAATTTCCTCTGAACTTGTGTGATAACTCCACTTGGTGGACTCGTATTGTGCAACTAATGTGGCACTCGAACTCCACCTACCAATTGAGAGTCCAATTAATGTGCATAAGGCTTACTCGAACTCCATTTGGAAGCTAGAAGTGACGATAACTCATAGCTCTTTTATTAACTACAATAAATTTATATTAGCTTAACTATTAGATACAACTATTAGCTTAACTTCAACTCTAATTACTTACGTCTTAGTCCAACTGCATTTGGCATCTAGGAGTCTAGCTAATGTGCAATCACGTAAGAGCCGAACTCTTAATAAAATAGTTCAAACTCCTAATAAATTCCTCTGAACTAATGTGATAACTACACTTAACAACATGGTATTGTGCAACTCATGAGACACTCGAACTCAAGCTACCAATTGGGAGTCCAGTTAATGTGCATAAGGCTTAGTCGAACTCCATTTGGAAGCTAGAAGTGAGGATAACTCAGATATCTTAAACAATTATAAAAGAATAAAATATAGCTCATGTGATAACTACAATTTGTGGTTGTTGGAAAAAAAAATAGCTCATGTGAAAACTAAACTTAATGGCATGGTAATGTGTAGTCCATGTGACAGTTGAACTCCATCTAGCACCTCCAAGTCGAGCTAATTAGTCAAACTACATTTTACAGCTCGGAGAGTCGAGCTAATTAGTCAAACTACATTTTACAGCTGAGAGAGTTGAGCTAATTAGCCATACTACATTTTACAGCTCGGAGTTGAAGTAACGTGTAGTTCGTGTGATAGTATAGGTCCTAATAAAATCCTCTCAACTCCTAATAAAATCCTCTGAATTCATGTGATAACTGCACTTAGTGGAATGGTAATGTGAAACTCATGTGACCCTCGAACTCCACTTACCAATTGAGAGTCCAGTTAATGTGCATAAGGCTTAGTCCAATTCCATTTGGAAGCTAGAAGTCAGAAGCTCTTTAGCTCTTTTATTAACTACAATAAATTTATATTAACTCTTAAATTAACTATTAATAGTTCAAAATCCTTATAAACAATTATAAAAATAAAAAAAAATAGCTCATGTCAAAAGATTGTTAATATGTATTAACTCCATTATCGCACAACAATTACAACTAATGTTACCCAATTTAATGTGTGTAACTCAACTTAATGTGAGTAGACATTTGGCAATGTTTTTGGATTGTTCATTTATCAAGAAATATTATTTTGAAATTATTTCATCACTTTGTATTAATGCTATTAACTTAGATGATAAAACTGTTTTTATTACACAATAAGACTTTTACTTTATGAACCAATCAAACACAAGATAATTATAGTTATAAAAATAAAAATTGATATTTATAATGTTTACCTTAAAGTAAATTTTTGGTCAAAAACGTTGTTATTACATAGTCAACTGCTTTATCTATTGCATTATATTCCTGCCGGCCGTAAGGATATTAATAAAATGACATCTGACATTCAAATTATGTTAAGAGGTAATAATAAAGTTCAATCTCACATTCAAATTTTGTTAGGAGGAAGGATTTTTTTGAAAAGCATTCGCTTTTTGTCAAACTTCTAGAATCTTTTAGAAAAAGACAAAAGCAGAAAAAAAAACTATTCGTTGAAGGTAGGTAGGTGTTGAAAGATATACATATATAGAATTTTACCCAGCGTTTAACATTTTCCTCCTCCTCTGTCTATCGTCTGTGCTTGGTGTCTGACTCTGGGTATGTTTGTCTGATTCTTGATGTCTGAGTCTGGGTCAGGGTCAGTCTGATTCTTGATGTTTGAATGTCTGGGTCTGGGTCTGTCTGAGTCATGTCTGTGTGTGATTGATAGAGGAGGAGGAGGAGGTTAGATATCCGCTGTTAAACACTGCGCAGGAAGCCGATCAAGTAACAGGTATCCTGGTGGTCCTGCCTGGTTTTAAGCATGAAAGGTTAGTTGAGGGCGATGCTGCCTTTCCCACCTCTCTTGCTGCTCTCACCTCCGCCTTTGCTGCTGGGTTCATGTCTGCCAACGAACCAGAATCGTGAGAAGGAACAGGCCTTGATCAACTGCTCTGTTCTGATACCAACTGACAGCCTTGCCATGGCGGCCACAGAAGAAGCCTGCGCAGGAGGCGGCTCAGCTCAGGTAATCTGTAAATAATGTATTTTAATCTGCTGGATTAAGCGTGGCTTCAGTCCCTAGATTGTTTGCTAATATAAATTACTGTTTTATACTGGTATTTGTGCAGGAAAGAGGGTCAAAACGGAACAGCCAACCTAGGTTTGGTCGATCATCTGGATATGGAGAATAGCCCCTGGTCAATACTCCTCAATTTTAATGTAAGTTCAAATCTCTTTGTTTAATTCAAAATGAATGAATAAAAAAGATTGATTACCAGCGATTGGCTGTTGGGTTCGATATAGAACCATTACTCACAAATAAATTGATGGCTGTTGGGTTCGTTTGGAGGCATTAGCCGGGTACCTCAAGCTCTTCTCTAAAGCAACAGGCATGGACATTAATGTTGGCAAATCCACGGTCATCCCCTATCTCTTATACAGGGAGGAAGAAAGGGTCTTATCAGAACTTTTCCCTTTTCATACAGCATCTTTTGAATAGGGTATACACTATCTGGGGTTCTTTATAAAACCTAACGACTATCGAATGCAGGACTGGGCCTGACTGCTGGAAAAAATGGACAAGCGACTCAAACTATGGTGTCATGGCAGGCTTGTTCTGGTCAAATATGTTCTAGAGGCTATCCCGGTGTACTGGATGACATTGGCCTGGATCCGCAAGGGTGTACTCGAGAAGGCTCGCCGGATCTGCTTTCGTTTTCTATGGAGCGGGGTCTGCTTAGATTCAAAATTCGAATAGCTTGCTCAACGTGCTTGTGGTGTTAGCATCGGGATAGTTTCTTCTCTTTTGAAACCTAGCATCCTTGGTGAATGGCACTAATGTGTACCTATTCTCTTGATTAAAATGAAAACAAAAAACATTGAAACTCTAACCTATTATCCCTTATTAAAAGAAAAGAAAACATTGAAACTTTACTAAAATGAAAGTGACATCTCAAATTCAAACTCCCAAACATTCAAATTTTCAAAATTGATACTTTATAAAATAGAGAATAAAGTAACATCTCACATTCAAACTCTCACAAATTCAAATTTTGTTGAGGATTTTTTTAAAAGCATTTAAGATTTTGTTAGATATTTTGGGAAGGTTCTAGAAAGGAGGAAAAGGCAAGAAAAAAAACTATTCGTTGAAGGTATGTGTTGAAAGAAATGCATATATATATAAGGAATTTTACCCAGATTAACATTTTCCTCCTCCTCTGTCTATGGTCTAGACTGGAATTCCCGTGTGTTCCGGTGTCTGAGTTTGAACCTCGGTTAGTTTGATTCTTGATGGATGAGTTTGGATTTGAGTCATGTTTGTCTATGTGATTGATAGAGGAGTAGGTTAGATATCTGCTGCTGAAGACTGCGCAGGAGGCCTCTTAGGTAATCTGTAAATATTTTCGACCTTGCCATGGCGGCCACAGAAGAAGCATGCGCAAGAGGTGGCTCAGGTAATATGTAAATTATGCAAGGTAATATATAAAGTATGTAAGGTAATTTGCTAGATTATACGTGTCTTTAGGCCCTATAATGTTTGCTAATATAAATTACTGATATTTGTGCAGGAAAAAGGGTAAAAAATAGAACCGTGAGCCTAGGTTTGCTCGATCATCTGAAATATGTCTATCGTTGGCGCAAATATGGAGAAAAGGCAGTGAAGAATAACCCATTTCCTAGGTTAATACTCCTTCTCAACTTTAATGTAAGTTCAAGTCTCTGTTATCTTTGTTGTTTAATTCAAAATGAATAAGATCGATTGATTACCCATAGATAGAATGATGGTTGTTGGGTTTGAATCCATTACCGACAATAACTACATATATATTGATGGTTGTTGGCTATTGTGTTCGATACGAAGCCATTATCCACCTTACCCACAAATCGATCGATGGTTGTTGGTTGTTGGCTTTGATACAGATCCATTACCCACTTTACCCACAAATATATTGATGGTTGTTTGGTTCAATACATAGCCATTACCCACCTTACCCACAGATAGATTGATGGTTGTTGGGTTCGATCCGGCTCCGTATCGGTAGACTTAGTCGGTTTTTAAAATGAATTTGACTGAATTTCATGCTAATTACTTTCTCTGGGAAATCCACTCGACTCATATACGTACGTCCAAAACTTTAGCCATATGTTCCTTGCTTAAATGGTCATTTATTTAAGTTTGTAGATTGGGATGGTCATTATCTTTTTCACTATTCCCACAATTGTAAGGTTTTATTAGTGATTTATGTTTTTGTTTCCTCAAATTAATGGTTGTAGGGTTTTTGTTTCCTTCTATCCCATTACCCCATGTATTGATTGATGGTTATTGGGTTTCTCTTTCCTTCTATTCAATTACCCACATATTGATTATGGTAGTTGGGTTCGATCGTGCTCCATATCAGTATACTTGGTTTTTTACAAGTAGAAAAAGTGTTAATCTTCTTTTGGATTGTTTTTTTCATCTCTTTATCATTATCGATCATAACAAATTCTAAAGGGCCTTTAAGAAATTAATCCGACCCTACCCAACTTCATAGGAAAGTTATGTGACACTACTTCATGATATATGTGTGTAGGAAAGTTATGTGATGCTACTTCATGATATCTGTGTGATGTTACTCGTAACAATTAGGATGACCTTTGTTGCGACAATGTGCTTTTACCATCTACAAATTCTAAAAATTATTACGACCACCGAACATTATATTGGAGTTAGCTAATCGTTACAGTTTTCGAAAAAAAATTGGGTCACTTTTACATAAATCTTGCGAGGAAATCTTTATTAAAATCATTGTGCGCTCAAAATATTCCTCTATCAACGTATATCGACGGCTAATTCCTACTGGAAAAATTACTCGAAACGTCTTTAATAGTTAATTTATTGAGAGCACAAAAATTAGAACACATGCACCAATTTCCTTCTTTATTTAATACCATGAACACTAACAATGCATAAGGACTAGTACTAGGACAAATGACTGACCCCAATAGTTATTGAATAATCCAATTTCATTCTTCTAAGAAAATGGGTGTCAATAAGGACATGAATTTGGGGGTTTATTTCCAATAATCAAGGCAATACCATGATCATGCTCACTAGATAAGGGGGCCAAGACACGAGTTGTGTTAAAGACTTGTTGATGTTTGGTTAAAAATCACTACAAGTCAAGCTGAATTTAGGGGGTGGGGATATCCATGACTTGAATGGAATGGAATTGGGGAATGATGTTGGAGCGACTTTTCTTTGAGAGATTTCTCATGCATTGAGAGCTGATAATCATTGGAGAGATTGAATCAAGTCGTTAGAGGGTATATGCTCAACCATTTGTATCGATACCCATGTGTATCTTCTTAAAATATATGGTGACTAGGACCAAAATGTGTGATCAATTTTCCCTAAGGACAACATCACAACCACCCATGTTGATGACGAACGTATGGCAACATATTGTGAAGTACTAAAAATAAGTGCCCCACTATTGTTATCTGCCACGACGCTACGTGAAGCACCAATGGAATTGGCGTGATGGATGGCGTGCCAGACATACATGACCAAGGGTGTATGATGAGCCCATATTGTTTTGGAAGCCTTGATGTCCAACACATGACTGATGGCCATGAGACAGACATGACAGTGTATTAGCGTGCAAGCTAGGAAAACTAAGGATGTCTAGTTGAATAGGACGGGGCAACCAACAAGGAGTTGTATTCTAAGCTTGTTGGAGGATGGTGCGATTCAACATGATGTGTCAACCATGCTAGGACAATAGCGTTGATAGATGCAATGAAGGTATGTGTCCAGGTGGAGCCAAGACAAAATCTTCGAGCACCATTTGGGATTGAGACTAGATAGGAGATATCATCATCAGATGTCGAGTAATCAGTCGTTCAAGTTTTGTTGGATTGGGGGAGGCAATGGCGTAGCATTGCCTATGGTTGGGTGGTGATGGTGCAACATCTCCTATGGTGAAACGAGCACTTGACATTTCACAAACTCTAAGGTGCCTAGATTGGGTTTAGTCACAAGGTTTCCATGAGGCGTTTTTCGAGTGATACTTGCCCAACTAGCAAGTTCATGTCGATGCCATGCGACAGTATGGAACGTTCAAGAGGAGAAATGAGTCTATTCCCATGACATTATCCCTATCTGCAAGCACTTATACAAAAGAGATTCAAGTGCATAATTACCTATAAATCAAACATCATTAATGGTGATGAATGTTGAATCTTCCCATCTCACACCAACACAAAACACATATTTTTGTGTTGTGTTCTATGACCCTATCCTCACAAACATTAACTTGTCGAGTCTAACATTGAAGCTCTACCAGCCCACTGCGTCAAGACTGAATGACGGACGCCACGCACCGGAAGGTGTTCAACGAAAAAATATTGGGGTGTTCTTAGATTCAAAACTTGAATAGCTCGTTCAACGTGGTTGTGGTATTAGCATCACGATAGTTTCTTCTCATCCAAACCCTAGTCTCATCAATGAATGCCACTAATGTGTACCTATTCTCCTTGATTAAAATGAAAAAAAAAACATTGTAACTCTAACATATTCTCCTTGATTAAAAAAAGAAAAAAAGAAAAAAAAATTAAAACTTTACAAAGATGAAAGTGACATGTCAAATTCAATGTCCCAAACATTAAAATTTTTAAAATTGATGTTTGATTAAATAAACAAGTGCTACGTAGTAGCTAGTCCCTGCCGCTTACAAACAAGTGCTACAATATAACATGGATAGCATAATTACATACTGAGTGTCATTTAGTTTACACACTGAGTGTTATTTAGTTTGGATATAATCAAATTGCAAGTGAATTTCAAAAGAGTAAAAATAATATAATATGGATAACATGAATAACGTAATTGCATTTCAAGAGAATATACAACATATAATATGAAACAATCAATGATTCAAATTAATCAACAAAATCTAAAACTTTGCAATAAATATTTCATCCATTTAAAAACTATTACCTGAGGCCATTTTAACAATTTTGATCTATTAAAATACCATGCACCATATTTTCATGAATTGCAATTTTAACAACAACAACAAAAAGTAGTGCACCACATAGTGTATGGGTTGCTACCACAATGTCAACAATTAAATTAAGTTTTAGTTTGAAATACATTAATTTGTATTTGTATTGTGCAATTTTTTTGTTAATTATTATATTGTAAATTAAATATATGAAATTAAAAATTAATAAAACCAATCTCAAAAACTAAACAATTTTATCTTTAATTTTAAAAAGTAACAATTATACAAACTTCAAAATTTAATTAAATTAATACTTGTGTTCTCAATATCAAGCATTGTTTTCCATAGTACTAGTAAATATAGCATTGAAATTATTATGCATTTTTTATAAATATTAAATTGTATTAATTTTTTGATAAAATATTTTCAATATACATTTTAAATTGATGCTCAAACTTCTCATATACTTGATGAAAATTATCTTAATATCATAAGAATATTAATCACATATAAAAACAACCATTAATTACTAGCATTCACCATTAGTTACACCCTAATAAAATTACTCACCTTAATAACATAGTTAATAACTAGTGAGATTGAACGATGATTGCACATATCCTATAAAAGTAATAATGCTATGTATTATAGTGCCATGTATTGATATAGCTAATTAAGTGTTCTATGCATTGGTAATCATAGTAAGAGTATATGATGCGAGTAATTAAATACTATAATATGGATCACCAATATTTTTTAATAATATAACATGCTTCAAGTTACTTTGACAAATTTTGAAATTTGCGTGCGAAAATGATAAGTGGGAAGATCAAGTGTTCAAAATTTAAAACTAAATTATTTATCGGTTAAGCGGGTGTACATCGGGCACGCAAAATGGGTCAAGGGGCACTAGCCGAGGGTTACTTTTAAATATGGCGTAGGCCTCCACTTTGGTCCCGCAAGATCGCAATCTGCTCAAAATTGAAACCAATACATTTCAAAAACCTTTGTTGCTTAGCATCCTCTTGGCTTCCTAAATTAATAGATTAAATAAATAAGATATACACTCCATTTCCCAAACAAAGTCACCTAAACTTTAGGAGTTTGATTCGTGCTGAGCTGTTTTATTACTTTTATGGCTGCATTTAAGAGTTCAGTGTTGGGCAGAGGATTAACTCGTAATCGTACCAATTGCAGATGCAATTATAGCTATTAAATGATCCCATTCACATCAGTCTTTTTAATTACGTCGATAGTCGTATATATGTTAGAATTTTCGGGTGGACTACCATCTATGCATTTTCATCTACCAACGAGAATGAGCCAAGTGTACTGTCGAGATTGATTCTATGGGCATCGTCCAAGATTAAAGGAGAATGAGACAAGTGTACATTCTAGATTGATTCTATGCATGTCGTCCAAAATTAATAATTAATAATTTCAAAAAAATAGAAAATTATTTAATTAACATGTGATAAGTAGAGTTAGTGATAGTTTTAAAAATTAAAATTAATCTTCAACTATTCGATTATTAGATACAACTACTAGCTTAACTCCATCAATTATTAGATACAACTATTAGCTTAACTATAATGATTCTAGAACTATTAGCTTAACTTCAACTCTAATAAAATTTTTATTGGATAACTATTAGCTTAACTAGTATATCCAACTATTATCTTAACTCCAATGGTTCTACAACTATTAGCTTAAATTCAACTCTAATCACTTACGACTTAGTCCAAGTGCATTTGGCATCTAGGAGTCTAGCTAATGCGCAGTCATGTAAGAGTCGAACTCCTAGTTAAATAGTTCAAACTCTTAATAATTTCCTCTGAACTCATTTGATAACTCCACTTAGTGGACTGGTATTGTGCAACTAATGTGACACTCGAACTCCACCTACCAATTGAGAGTCCAGTTAATGTGCATAAGGCTTACTCCAACTCCATTTGGAAGCTAGAAGTCACGATAACTCATAGCTTTTTTGTTAACTACAATAAATTTATATTAGCTTAACTATTAGATACAACTATTAGCTTAACTTCAACTATAATTACTTACGGCTTAGTCCAAGTGCATTTGGCATCTAGGATCTAGCTAATGTGCAATCACTTAACAGCCAAACTCCTAATAAAATAGTTCAAACTCCTAATAAATTCCTATGAACTAATGTGATAACTACACTTAACAACATGGTATTGTGCAACTCATGAGACACTCGAACTCCGCCTAGGGAGTCCAGTTAATGTGCATAAGGCTTAGTCGAACTCCATTTGGAAGCTAGAAGTGAGGATAACTCATAGATCTTTTATTATCTACAATAGATTTATGTTGACTTTTAAATTAACAATTAATCGTTTGAACTCCTAATAAACAATTATAAAGAAATAAAATATAGCTCATGTGATAACTACAATTTGTGGTAGTTGGAAAAAAATAAATAAAAATAGCTCATGTGAAAACTGAACTTAATGGCATGGTAATGTGTAGTCCATGTGACAGTTGAACTCCATCTAGCACCTCCAAGTCGAGCTAATTAGTCAAACTACATTTTACAGCTCGGAGTTGAAGTAACCTGTAATTCGTGTGATAGTATAGGTCCTAATAAAATCCTCTCAACTCCTAATAAAATCCTCTGAATTCATGTGATAACTGCACTTAGTGGAATGGTAATGTGAAACTCATGTGACACTCGAACTCCACTTACCAATTGAGAGTCCAATTAATGTGCATAAGGCTTAGTCCAATTCCATTTGGAGGCTAGAAGTGAGGATAACTCGAAGCTCTTTAGCTCTTTTATTAACTACAATAAATGTATATTAACTTTTAAATTAACTATTAATAGTTCAAAATCCTTATAAACAATTATAAAAAATAAAAAAAAAATAGCTCATGTCAATAGATTGTTAATATGTATTAACTCCATTATCGCACAACAATTACAACTAATGTTACCCAATTTAATGTGTGTAACTCAACTTAATGTGAGTAGACATTTGGCAATGTTTTTGGATTGTTCATTTATCAAGAAATATTATTTTGAAATTATTTCATCACTTTGTATTAATGCTATTAACTTAGATGATAAAACTGTTTTTATTACACAATAAGACTTTTACTTTATGAACCAATCAAACACAAGATAATTATAGTTATAAAAATAAAAATTAATATTTATAATGTTTAACTAAAGTAAATTTTTGGTCGAAAACTTTGTTAATACATAGTCAACTGCTTTATCTATTGCATTATATTCCTGCCTCCCTTGAGGAAATTAATAAAATGACATCTCACATTCAAATTTTCTTAAGAGATAATAATAAAGTGCAATCTCACATTCAAATTTTGTTAGGAGGAAGGATTTTTTTGAAAAGCATTAGCTTTTTGTGAAACTTCTAGAATCTTTTAGAAAAAGACAAAAGCAGAGAAAAAAAACTATTCGTTGAAGGTAGGTAGGTGTCGAAAGAAATACATATATAGAATTTTACCAGCGTTTAACATTTTCCTCCTCCTCCGTCTATGGTCTTCCTCCTCTGTCTATGGTATGTGCTTGGTGTCTAAGTCTGGGTATGTTTGTCTGATTCTTGATGTCTGAATCTGGGTGAGGGTCAGTCTGATTCTTCATGTTTGAATGTCTGAGACTGGGTCTGGGTCTGTTTGTGTGTGATTGATAGAGGAGGAGGAGGTTAGATATCCGCTGTTAAACACTGCGCAGGAATCCGATCAAGTAACAGGTATCCTGGTGGTCCTGCCTGGTTTTAAGCATGAAAGGTTAGTTGAGGGCGATGCTGCCTTTCCCACCTCTCTTGCTGCTCTCAACTCCGCCTTTGCTGCTGGGTTCATGTCTGCCAACGAACCAGAATCGTGAGAAGGAACAGGCCTTGATCAGCTGCTCTGTTCTGATACCAACTGACAGCCTTGCCATGGAGGCCACAGAAGAAGCCTGCGCAAGAGGCGGCTCAGCTCAGGTAATCTATAAATAATGTTTGGTAATCTGTTGGATTAAGCGTGGCTTCAGGCCCTAGATTTTCTAATATAAATTACTGTTTTATACTGGTATTTGTGCAGGAAAGAGGGTCAAAATGGAACAGCCAACCTAGGTTTGGTCGATCATCTGGATATGGAGATTACCCCTGGTCAATACTCCTTCTCAATTTTAATGTAAGTTCAAATCTCTTTGTTTAATTCAAAATGAATGAACAAAAAAGATTGATTACCGGTGTTTGGCTGTTGGGTTCCATATAGAACCATTACTCACAAATAAATTGATGGTTGTTGGGTTCATTTGGAGGCATTACCCACCTTCCCCACACCAACAAATATATGAATGGCTGTTGGGTTCGATACAGAGCCATTACCCACCTTGTTG
>LPNX011215477.1:0-80938 GCA_001517045.1 Pseudotsuga menziesii | reverse complement strand
AGTGCCAGCCTAGTATTTATGAATGAACCCATGTGAATTGCCACCCAAAGAATTGCCACTTCAAAGAACTGAATCCATGTGAAGCCAACAGCCAAGCAGCTTTATTGCCAATAAATTTCTTGGAGAGAACACGCTGCTTGTATGGAGAAAGAACTTCGGTAGTGTATGGATCTGTTCGATTTACGTGGGCACAGACAATAGAGCGCTAGCGCAGGCTTGCTTCAGTGATTCGATCTCTAAATATCAAAACAGGAGAAGTTGTAAGTTGTAAACGGTTCTATGGCTTAAAAACGATCATCCCAAGCAAAGTTGACTTTCTCATAGCGGGGAAACCCTACGTAGTAAGCTATGGGTGGGATATGCAGCACCTGTATTGGTTGCAGAGTAAAGTTACATCCGATGGCGAAAAGACAATTACTATGAGGAGGATAATGTCACCGATGATTGAAATAAATCGAGAGTGTTATAAATGGGAAGTACTTGGCGGTTTCATATACGCAGCAGGCGGCTGGAGGTCTAAGGATCGAGACCAACCTCTCTGCAGTGCTGAAAGATTCGACATGGAGAAGCAGCGCTGGGAGGAACTCCCATCGATGGAGGAGGCAGAGGGGTTCTGTTAAGGACTCTCCATGAATGGGAAGCTTCCAAATTATTAGTGACAATGGCGATGGCCATGGCCGCGGCGTCGCAATGCTACAGTGTTTTGATCCAAAAATGGGAAGATGGTCCCTGTTCGAGAAACTATATATTAAAAATAATATTTATTATCAGAGTCCAGTCGTGGCAGTTGTGGGAAATAAATTGTATGTTTCACAGAAGGGCCAGAATTCAGTGTGGAAATATGATGAAATGTCTAAAAATGTTTGGAGAGAGGCCTTGTTTTTCGATCAAAGCATTTCGGGCATGGCCTGCGTACGTGAACAACTGTGGGTGATGCTCATGTGGGAATGGTCATCCACGAAGCGTCCGACGTGGGTTGAATTGAACATGGCGATAAATCCCAAGGCAGGTAACGAGCATGTGAGACACTCCCTTTCGTGTGACTTCAACACGGCTTTTCCAAAACTTCCTATTGATATAGGGTTCTAGTTCATGTTTTTGATAAGAAAATCTACCCATCTTGTAACATGGAGAGTAGAGCCCGTGTGAACTCAAGTCTAAACCTGCCATCAAAATCTGGTAAGTTTTTGGTTGGAACTTGGTGATGTTTTTTTATCTTGGAATTCGAATTTGGTGTTGTTTAAATGGAGACTCTGGATGCATAAATGAATTTAGCCGGTCATCATTTTGACTTTCTGGTCAGTTTATTGGAAGTTTTTTTTATGGAATTCTAGTCCGATGGATGCATAAATAAATTTAGCTACCTCAAAGCATTCATATTCTACCTAATTAAACATTAATAGTGTAACTTTTTAAAAATTCTTGCAGTACCATGATTTTGATCGCAGAAAATGGCCTGTGTGCTTTCCATTTACGTGTGGAGTCCTTGGCTGTCATCGAAATCTCATCACAATAGTAATCCATCTGCCGATGAGCCATCAGTCGTTGGATTAAGAAGTTCATATTAGTTTTCAACCATTCACAGTGCGCTAATTAACAATCCTCGATTCATTTTCCATGAAGGTCTCATTATGTTTGGAGAATCTTGTGATATTTCATAAATTCTTGGTAACTCTGCCTCCTTGAACATCGGCCAAATATATTTTTTAAATAAATTCATTTTTAGAAGTAAATTAGTATAATCATAAGTAGAGTGGTTTTTAAATGGATACAATTAATGGTTTAATTTTATAAAAATAAGTGATTGTTATAGTAATAATGATAATTTATTTTTAACGTTACTCTCAAGAGAGACACCAAATTGGTAAAAGATACAATTAACCACTTAATTTTACGAAAACACAAAATGTTTGGGATAGTGATAGTGAATATTATGGGAGAGATTTTGTAACACAATAAAAAAATAATATCAATTTCATAAAGTTATTTTTATTAATAAAACTAAATTTTCTAATAGGCCAAAATAAATGTTGGCCACTAAAACAATCTAATATGGGGGAGATGTTGTAATCTTCCTACCTAACAAAACAATAAAAAAGTAAACAAAAAAATGTTGGCCTTGCACATGGTTTTAAAACTATGTGCAAGCCATTCCAAACAACCCATGGTTTTATTGTACATGGTTTAGGAGGCTTTGCACATGGTTTTAAAACCATGTGCAAGGCCTCCTAAACAACCCATGGTTTTATTGTACATGGTTTAGGAGGGCCTTGCATATGATTTTAAAACCATGTGTGGAGAAATGATGCAATGTTCATTCCTAACAAAATAAAAAATATTATATGTCGGCCATAAATAATATTAAATATTAATAATAATAAAATTATATGTGGACCTTAAATAAAAAGATGTGTCTTTTGGTTTGGATCAAATCAATGGATACCTAAGAAGAGGTTTGCACCTCGAAAGATTTGATCCATCTCGGCGCTTGATAGAGCCTATGATTTGGATCTACGCTGGTTAGATACAACTCTTAGCTCAACTATAATGATTCTAGCACTATTAGCTTAACTTCAACTCTAATCAAAGTTTTATTGGATAACTATTAGCTTAACCATTATATGCAACTATTAGCTTAACTCCAATTGTTCTACAACTATTAGCTTAAATTCAACTCTAATCACTTACGACTTAGTCCAAGTGCATTCGCCATCTAGGAGTCTAGCTAATGTGCAGTCATGTAAGAGTCGAACTCCTAATTAAATAGTTCAAACTCTTAATAATTTCCTTTGAACTCGTGTGATAACTCCACTTGGTGGACTAGTATTGTCCAACTAATGTGACACTTGAACTCCACCTACCAATTGAGAGTCCAGTTAATGTGCATAAGGCTTACTCGAACTCCATTTGGAAGCTAGAAGTCACGATAACTCATAGCTCTTTTATTAACTACAATAAATTTATATTAGCTTAACTATTAGATACAACTATTAGCTTAACTTCAGCTCTAATTACTTACGGCTTAGTCCAACTGCATTTGGCATCTAGGAGTCTAGCTAATGTGCAATCCCGTAACAGCCGAACTCTTAATAAAATAGTTTGAACTCCTAATAAATTCCTCTGAACTAATGTGATAACTACACTTAACAACATGGTATTGTGCAACTCATGAGACACTCGAACTCCACCTACCAATTGGGAGTCCAGTTAATGTGCATAAGGCTTAGTCGAATTCCATTTGGAAGCTAGAAGTGAGGATAACTCATAGATCTTTTATTATCTACAATAGATTTATGTTAACCTTTAAATTAACAATTAATCGTTTGAAATCCTAATAAACAATTATAAAAAAATAAAATATAGCTCATGTGATAACTACGATTTGTGGTAGTTGGAAAAAAATAAATAAAAATAGCTCATGTGAAAACTGAACTTAATGGCATGGTAATGTGTAGTCCATGTGACAGTTGAACTCCATCTAGCACCTCCAAGTCGAGCTAATTAGTCAAACTACATTTTACAGCTCGGAGAGTCGAGTTAATTAGTCAAACTACATTTTACAGCTCAGAGAGTCGAGCTAATTAGTCATACTACATTTTACAGCTCGGAGTTGAAGTAACGTGTAGTTAGTGTGATAATATATGTCCTAATAAAATCCTCTCAACTCCTAATAAAATCCTCTGAATTCATGTGATAACTGCACTTAGTGGAATGGTAATGTGAAACTCATGTGACACTCCTCCACTTACCAATTGAGATTCCAGTTAATGTGCATAAGGCTTAGTCCAATTCCATTTGGAAGCTAAAAGTCAGAAGCTCTTTAGCTCTTTTATTAACTACAATAAATTTATATTAACTTTTAAATTAACTATTAATAGTTCGAAATCCTTATAAACAATTATAAAAAATAAAAAAAATAGCTCATGTCAAAAGATTGTTAATATGTTTTAACTCCATTATCTCACAACAATTACAAGTAATGTTACCCAATTTAATGTGTGTAACTCAACTTAATGTGAGTAGATATTTGGCAATGTTTTTGGATTGTTCATTTATCCAGAAATATTATTTTGAAATTATTTCATCACTTTGTATTAATGCTATTAACTTAGATGATAAAACTTTTTTTATTACACAATAAGACTTTTACTTTATGAACCAATCAAACACAAGGCAATTATAGTTATAAAAATAAAAATAGATATTGATAATGTTTACGTTAAAGTAAATTGTTGGTCGAAAACGTTTTTAATACATAGTCAACTGCTTTATCTATGGCATTATATTCCTGCCGGCCGTAAGGAAGGATATTAATAAAATGACATCTCACATTCAAATTTTGTTAAGAGATAATAATAAAGTGCAATCTCACATTCAAATTTTGTTAGGAGCAAGGATTTTTTTGAAAAGCATTCGCTTTTTGTGAAACTTCCAGAATCTTTTAGAAAAAGACAAAAGCAGAAAAAAAAACTATTCGTTGAAGGTAGGTAGGTGTTGAAAGATATACATATATAGAATTTTACCCAGCGTTTAACATTTTCCTCCTCCTCTGTCTATGGTCTTCCTCCTCTGTCTATGGTCTGTGCTTGGTGTCTGAGTCTGGGTATGTTTGTCTGATTCTTGATGTCTGAGTCTGGGTCAAGGTCAGTCTGATTCTTGATGTTTGAATGTCTGAGTCTGGGTCTGGGTCTGTCTGAGTCATGTCTGTGTGTGATTGATAGAGGAGGAGGAGGAGGTTAGATATCCGCTGTTAAACACTGCGCAGGAAGCCGAGGAAGCCGATCAAGTAACAGGTATCCTGGTGGTCCTGCCTGGTTTTAAGCATGAAAGGTTAGTTGAGGGCGATGCTGCCTTTCCCACCTCTCTTGCTACTCTCACCTCCGCCTTTGCTGCTGGGTTCATGTCTGCCAACGAACCAGAATCGCGAGAAGGAACAGGCCTTGATCAACTGCTCTGTTCTGATACCAACTGACAGCCTTGCCATGGCGGCCACAGAAGAAGCCTGCGCAGGAGGCGGCTCAGCTTAGGTAATCTGTAAATAATGTTTGGTAATCTGCTGGATTAAGCGTGGCTTCAGGCCCTAGATTGTTTGCTAATATAAATTACTGTTTTATACTGGTATTTGTGCAGGAAAGAGGGTCAAAACGGAAATAATTGCCACTCCCAATTTTTATAAGATGAAGGAGAAATACCTAGAACATGGGGATTGAAGTCGATAACAAGGGTATTGAATATTATACTAGCAAATTATGAGTAAATCCATTGGCATATGAAACTTTCTTTCGAATGTAACTGTAACACACCCAACCTAGGTCACAAGTAAAGAAGGTGCATGCGATCTCTTCAAGGTAAATAGGGTTGAATTTAGATCTTAGCACAATGGATATGTTTATATATGTTTATTCAAATGGTTTTGGTCATTTGGTATCTAATTTTAATTTCTAGCTTAACTAGTTGAGCCTACACTTGTCTTTACTCAACTATAAATTATCACCTTGTTTCATGACATAGTCTTGAAATCTACTATAATCTTTAAACCCCAACGCATGACCTGATATGGGGCTGCCATGTACAACCACATGAAAGTACATATTATTCCTAAAATAAGTGATAAAAACTTTATCAAAAAATGGTACTAAACATCTCAATTCGATCAATAATATTTACACTAAAAGTTGGCTCATAAACAAAATAAATTTTAACCATTTCTTTATTGATAAAACAGATACAAATCCCATGGGAGATTATGATATGTGACATTCGTATACGACCATATGATTACCCATTATCATATTTCCTAAATTGGCTTACATCTATACATCAAAATACAAAATACTGGCTCAAGATAATGCATACCTTCTTGGAGGATGTCAATCCAACATCAGAGTTAGTACATGATAAATCTATCATTTAATTTAGCAATAAGTGTGCACAAGAAACCTTCATAATACATAATTATATTCATATGCCATAAATTAGATGGTTATAAGTACTTATCTTGATCTATGCAATTGGTAAGAACATGAAAATTTTCCTCCCATCTGTAGATCTTTACTTGGTGTATGTTTTCCCACCAAATGATCACCCCCGATTTGAGGTCCTTGAATATTACACTAGAAGGTATCTTCTATGACAGAGACTAATGGATGATGCACTTCCTTTCTTGGGTTTGTCCCCTCTCCCAAAGCACCACTTCTGGCCTCCCAGGTCAATTCTCAACTCAAATCTCTACTAAAGCATTTGAAACTAGAGAGAAATTAGGACTAGACACCCATCTGGTATTGTCCAACTCTCCCTTAGGTTCTAGCACAACTAGGATGATATTTCCAAACATAGTTATCTCCTCTTGATATAAGAAAGCAATCAACTACAATACACATCATTTTATGTGTTCCACAAGGTTTAGTGTTTAATTAAGTGCATTCTACCATATTTGAGAATGACATTTAGTGTGTTACATCTACCTAATATTCTACAATAAGATAATTACCTAGTCATACCACACTCATACCATACATATAACACAATCATACATATATACACGTAGGTACTCCTAAATTATATTACTCCTATATACCCATATCATATGATACCATATATACACAACTCTGGTTACATATTCTTTCATCATCGATTTTAAATACCTTATAATACACTCATACTACATATATACCAATGCACACTATATTACATACTCGCACACTTATATATGTAGTATATACACAATATCATATACGCGTAATACTAATAATTATTGCATATAATAAATTGTGCATTACAGTATATCCCAACCTACCTACATCGATACACACGCTATAATGCATATGCCACGTACAACCTTATACATATAATATATACACGACATCACATACACGCAATGCTAATAATAATTGCATATAATAAAATACATATTAGCGTCTATACAAACATACATACCTCCATACACACACTATAACTCATACGTTATGCACACACTATATCTTATATATATTTTCCAATAAGAAAATATCTGCCATTCTAAATAAAGGATGGCTTTTAAATTGTTCCAGAGGAACTTTCATTAAATAAGAAACAAAAATCCTTTCTTCATCAAACATCTCACAATGAGTTCCAACTTTACAAAAAATCACATTCTTACAAAATTCACAATGTTCTTTAGCTATCTATAATAGGTTTTCATTCCCTTTCTGTCTGTTACATTTCAAGTACCTGCAAAATCCTCTGTTTCTATCTTGCCTGGCTCCAATAGAAGGGCTAGTTTGGATAGTCTGTCTGCTTTAGAATTCAATTCTTGGTATATGTGTGTGATATTGAAGCTTGAAAATAATCCCAATAGCCTTTTGATCGCATTGAGAAGCTGTTGCAGATGAGGGGAATTTAATTGGATCCTTTTATTAACCCACTCCACTACCGTCTTTAAGTCCCCGAAGACTTGTATTTGAGTTATGTTTTTGTTTATAGCTAGTTCAAGAACCAAATGAAGTGCTGCAAGTTCAGCCTTGTTATTTGTGCAGTGGCCTGGTGCATATTTAGCTTGGATCTTCTATTTGTTTGGGAGGTAAAGTAATACTCTTGAACCACCCAGTGGAGGATCCCCTTGACTTGCTCCGTAAAAAAAATCCCAAGGAATTCCTTTGTTTATTTCTGGAGGAACTATCACTCCAACTTTTTGATATTTCACTTGTGATATGTGTTCTCTTGTCCACTGTATCACAAGGGCAACAGTTACTTCAGGTGGGATCATTTTGTTATTGAAGGTTGCAGTGTTCCTAGCCAACTAGATACTGTAAGTAAAAAGAGATGGGAAATCACTGTGGAGACATACCGATTTGTCTGTCCACCAGGCTTTTGCTTTGTATTCCAGAGTAGTCTTGGGAGCTCCTTGGAATTTTAACTCTTTGCACACTGTTTTCCAAAAGGTGTCTGCATAAGAACATAAATTGAAAAGGTGAGAAACATTTTCCTCATTTGAATTGTAGAGTGCACACCGATTTGGGCCATTCCAGCCCCTTTTCTGTATGTTATCCCAAGTCAAGATTTTATTATTGAGAGTCAACCATAATGTGACTTTGGCCTTTAAGGGTACTTCAACTTTCCATAATTGTTTCCACCACTCTTCCATCTCTCCATGAAAATTTTCCCCTACCCAGGTCTTATAACCAAGTTTGGCCATGAAGTCGCCATTGGCTGGGTTTTTTGTCCACACCAGCTTGAATTCCCTATCCTCTTCTAAATGGATAAAATTTGATTTGAGCAGTGAGACATATTACTCCCATTCCTCTTTAAGACCTTCTTCTAGTCCTAGATATTCTGAGTTCTTCCAAAGAGTTTCCCTTTCTAAAGATATTGAACATGCTTGATTTAAGTTACAGATCCCTAAACTTCTTAGTTTTAAGACTAGATCTTCATAGAGTTTATACCTCTCTCCTGCTCCTTACCACGGATCTTCTCCAACTCTTATCTTTCTCCCCTTCCTGACCAACCAGGACAGCCAGTTCCCTAGTAGGGGAAAGGATAGGACCAAGGCTTTCCAGCCCATGGACCCATTTTTGTAGATTTTGTCTCTTTTCCTTATCCACTCATGTATGGACCCATTTGGACAGTATTTGGATGATCAGACTTTTCCCCATAGCGAGTCTGGATTCTTGATCAGCCTCCATAAGGTTTTAGTAGGCAAGGATTGACAAAAAAGAAAGGTATTCTTTATCCCCCATCCCCCTAACTCCTTGGGGATGGAAAGCAGTTTCCATTTGGCTAGGGGGATTCCTTCAACATGTCTCTTAGCCGACCATAGGAAGGAGAAGAATGTTTTCCTCAGTTTCTACAAGATTCCCTTGGGGATGTAAGTGATTGTGGCCCAATAAACTGGGATGCTCTGGAGAACAGCTTTAAGCAGTACCGGTCTTCCCCCTCTAGATAAGAATTCGAAAGTCCAACATCCAATTCTCTTCTCAATTTTTTTATACAACCACATCTAATATTTGAAGGAGTATGCATTGGGCTTGAGAATAAACCCTAGATATTTGAAGCCATCATCCATTGGTTTTAAAATGTAAGGGGTTTCAGCCTGAATCCTCTCCTTAATTGCTTCTGGAATGCCATTTTATGAGAGAATAGATTTTTCCACACACACACATATATATATATCTATATTTACACACAGTAATACCGTATTATTCCATACACTCAAATGTATATAGCCATACCATATATTATAACTATAACTTTTTATAATGCATATACATAAGCAATGAGCAATGAAACAAACAATTGCGAGTTTGGGAATGTGTCCTCTTAAGGAGAAACACCCTTTCCAAACACCATAGCAAGTAATAAATATATACTAAAACAATTTGAATGGGGGGCGCATTATCTTCAAGGAGACGCCATTTCCAAACACCATACCAATTAATTAACATATATTAAGACAATTTGGATGGGGGTTGCATTTACTTCAGGGGGATGCCCTTTCCAAACTTGACAATCTGAATTATTAAAATACATGGAATTTTTCAGAAAAGAAGGCATTGTCCTCCAAGGCCCTATATATACACTAATATATGAACAACCAATAACATATATCATATATATTATAGTCATATTGCGTAGCTCTTGAGGCAGGCATTCTAGAAAATTACATAAGTTGAATAAAATATTCACCAATCATCTAGAACCCATTCTCTATATATATCATTGAGCAACAAAGATACTATGCTTATCCACGTAACTCGAAAATAACAAATTTCCTTATCTTATTTACAAGGAAATTATAAATTATTTCATTTGATATCCACACACACACACACAAACACACAAACACACCTTGCCATTGACTCCTAATACATCCTTCAATATATAATATTTTGGAAATAACCCGCCTAATACATATTAGCTAGTCCTTACCCCAACCAATCCACTAAACATCTATTAATGACCCCTCAGACTATTTCAAATCCTAAAATGTATATAATTTTATAAACTAATCAATGAAATTGTCCCTCCTTACTAAGCACCAATCCCATATCTTCACTTTAATATTTAACCCAACAAAATCTTTAAGCTAAATTCAATATCCAACTAAATTAAACTTTAACTTAATTCAAAGTTTAAATAAAGTGCAACCTTTACTTAAATTCAATATGTTACTAATATTTAAACTTAAAGTTAAGTTCAAAATGACTAAACTAATGATTTTAGTTAAATTCCCTTTTTCTTTCAGTCAACTTCATTGTTTATTTAAATTAAGACCTTTTAGGTTTAATTATTATAAAACTTAGCCTTTAACTTATGTTGACCTAATTGGTGATTTTGTAGAGTTTTGTTATGTCAATTTGACAAAAATGAATGTATGCTGATCCATTATTAAAATAGGCTTTAATTTCAATATGTTTAAAACTACAGAAAAATGTATCCCCTTTAGCCTTATTTAAATGGTTGTCATAATTTAAACAAATAATTCACAAGATATAATAATCACAATATGTCTAATGCATGCAATCACATGTGTAATGATATCATAGGGTACATATCTAGTGTATTAGCATATACTTTGTTTTAACATCGTGAATGGCCTAGTTAACAGCTCGTAGGACTTTAAAATAAGTACTGGAAGCTAGTTTAGGGTTCACACTGTGGATTGGACAAATACTGGGATGTTATGTGTAGGTCACAATGATAATATTGGGGCATAATCAACCTCTTTTACATCATATAAATACATAAACAAATCATATAATACAAAGTGACAATGCAAAGAAGGTCCAAGAATCCCTAGTGTTGTAACTTGGATATGATACCACTTGTAACATACCCAACCTAGGTCACGAGTAAAGAAGGGTGCATGGGCTCTCGTCAAGGTAAAGAGGGTTTAATTTTGAAATTATCACAATGGTTATGTTTATATATGTTTATTCAAAGGGGTTTGGTCATTTTATATTTAATTTAAATTTCTAGGTTAACTAGTTGAACCTACACCTCTTTATACTCAGCTATGAATTATGACCTAGTTTCATGACATAGTTTTGAAATATACTATAATATTCAAACCCGAATGCATGAAATGATATGGGGATTCCATGTATGGCCACATGACAGTCCATATCAGTCCTAAAATAAATGATAAAACTTAATCAAAACATGGTACTAAACATCTCAATTCGATCAATAATATTTTCACTAAAAGCTCGCTCATAAACACAATAATTTTTAATCATTTCTTTATTGATAAACCATATATAAATTCCATGGGAAATTATGATACATGACATACATATATGACCATATGGATACCCATTATCATATTTCCTAAATCAACTTACATCTATACATCAAAATACAAAATACTAGCTCAAGGAAACACACACCTTCCCAGAGGCTGTCAATCCAACATCAGAGTCAGTACATGATAAATATATCATTTAATTTAGCAATAAGTCTACACAAGAAACATCATAATACATCATAATATTCATACATCACAAATCATAAGGTTATAAGTAATTATCTTGATCTATGCAACTAGCAGTAATATGCCAATTTTCCTCCCAGACGTATATCTTTACTTGACGTGTGTTTTCCCACTGAAGGACCACTCCCAAGATGAGGTCCTAGAATATCACACTAGAATACATCTTATAGGATGGACACTAATTGTTGAGCCGCTTCCTTTCTTGGAATTGTACCCCTCTCCCGAAAAGGAAAGTAGTGGTCGGTTTTGAGATTGTTTCCCTATCCTAGAGCACCACTTTCGGCCTCCTAGGTCAATTCTAAGCTCGAATCTCTACTAGAGAATTCAATACTAGACAGAAGCTAGGCCTAGACACTCATACGATATTGTCCCCCTCTCTCTCAAGTTCTAGAGCAACCAGGATGAGATTTCCACACAAAATTGTCCCCATGTCTTGATGGATAACCTCAAAAAACAACACTTTTGACCTACTAAGTCAATTCTCAGCTCGAATCTCTACTAAAGCATTCAAAACTAGAGAGAAACTAGGCCTAGACAACCATCTAGTATTTTCCCCATATCCTTATGGTTCTAGCACAAACGGGATGAGATTTACACCATAATACCCCCCTCTCATGTTGGATAACCTCACAAAAATTTCAACCTCCCGAGTCGAGAAGACGCTCAAATATCCACCAGAGCATTCGAAATAAGGAGGAATAACTCTCCTAAAGCCAAAAGTTGAATCCTTACTAAGGAATTCAAATCACATGGATACTATTACCACAGTCAACCTCCAAATCCCTACTAGGGCATCCAAGCACATGAAGAATTGGTCTCAAAGCCCAATAGACTGTTTCACCATATCCTCCTAGATATGTAATCAAAATTCACTACAAAATTATGCAAGTATCATGGCCAAATCTATCTCTGGCATTCATTACCCAACCAGATATATGATTTGATATCCTCTTAGACCTATACAAATAATGAATGACCAACCCCTTAAGCAATTTGAATCACTTTTTCCTAATTTGAGTTACCTCCAAGAGTTCGACTCTAGATCACTAAGGAAGGAATCCCAAATCACTGGGGCTTCATAACAAACACTCACTGATTTATTCAAGTATTCATCGAGGGACATGAATTCTCTAATACTGACTCTAACACAATGGCATAGACACTTCCAATGAATGGCTAATTTGAATTCCTCAAAATTAGCTTCGACAAAACACCTTAAGTGGCTCTTAACTACCCATAAGTTACTCCTCGTGCATGAGGATGACTCGAATTCACCCATAATTTACTCCCATGCACTAGACACAAGTCAAATTCACAAGAACTAACTCAATTTCTCCCAAGATCATTCTCATCCACTAAAGACAACTTGATTTCATCTTATTAACTAAAGATTGTTGACCTTAAACCATAAAAATACATTAATTAACTGAAGCCAAACTCCAATTATCCAATTAATTCTAACTGATTGTCAGTAATTGGAGATTGAATCAAAATAATCGATTGTAACTTAGTTAAACTCAAAGTAACTCAAATTAATCGAATATAACTCAGTTAAACTCAAACTATCTTAAATTAACTCGCATTAACTCAATATTAACTTAAATTAACTGACGACAACTCAAATCAAGTGAATGTGTTGACCATAATTAGCCAAATAGGCACACAGGTCTAATTGAAGTGAAAATGGGCTCCACTAACACCTAGATGAGGAATATTCTCACAAGTTAGGGCGCAAATACTGCATGCATTAGGATGCAAGATATTAATGAAGGGTTTTAGGACCCCCATGGTCCAAAATTAATAAAATTAGGTGGACTAGAGTATTGTTAGGGGAAGCTGCAACTCCTAACCCCAACCCCTCATCATATGAAATTATAGAACCCCTCCAACAACGTTATTGTCATGTTGTGCCATTGTTAATAATAATAATAATAATAATACCAATAATAATAAAAATTAATTTCAATAATAAACATCATAATATGCATGGTCATGGTCCAGGAACCTAGTGCTACCATAAAGCAAATACTCAAAATCAGAGGTGTATGGGACTTACCTTCAAGATATTAATGTAAAAAACGAAAAGGACAAGGTAAACACTACGTGAAAAAAATCCAATCTTCACGTTGGCTTGTCGAGATAATGGTTTAAACTAAATGATCGGTCCTGGTTTTATTATTAAGATTCAAAGAAGTTTGATTTCCTTCTTGGTTTATTGCATCTGCTGGTGGTGGAGTTCCATATCTATAAATAGTATAGAAGAAAATATGGTGAGAGTAAGGTAGTTTTGAACCAGAATATGGGTCTAGGATGGGCTCTTTCTTATTCTTTTGTCACATTTTCTTGTGGTCACACATCGACAAGAATTCAATCTATTATCTGTGGCATAACATCTCAAAGATTTACAATATAATTACTTTGGAAAGGAAGATCAATGTAATGCATTAATAATAAACAACTCTTACCCTGATGGAATTTATGGCCTAAAAGTCTCAAAGGTGCAACAACAATGGATGTGAAAGGATGTTGACTTGTGTTTATTTTGTTCTCTCATAGCTTTGGAAGGTGAAGAGGGAAAGTATGAAAGAAAACAAAACTAGAATTCTATCTAATAAAAAACATGAATATGAGTGGCCCGACTCTCTCCATGGATTGAACATTATAGAGGTTTCATGCTCATAGCTTCTCAAAATTAATTTTAACCCAACCAATACACATTAAATATTAAATTCAAATCCTATAATGGAGTTAGCTTCGGAACTGAAAATAAAGATCCATGGCTTTGGCTTTAAAACATATTGACCTTTACATGGCAAAGATAAAAGTCTAACGCTTAAACATATGTCAAAATCTCACAAATCGTTGGTCTTTATTATGATGCTTGACCTCAAAATCTAATCCTTAAGGATTTAAGTTCATCATACTCATAAGAGTATCAAACTGAGGAATGGAAAAGATCTTAGAAACTTGAACCAAAATAAGCTCATTGGAGTAGAAATTTGATTTGTGGCCTTTTTGGGAAAGTAAATTATTAGATGGATGGTACTTATTGGACAATAAATGTATATTTCACCATTTCCTTGTTTATTGAAATTTTGAAAGCATCATTTCCAAAACCCATATAACATTTGCTCCATTCCAGGTGACATCATTATTAATTAATAAGTCAAAAGTTTATATGTAAATAATTTCAACTAACATGGAGTTAGTTGCCATAACTAAGACTGATTGAGGTAATAATTTAACAATAGTGATATTATGTAACCAATAGATTATACAAAGTGTAAAGTTGTCTACAACCTATAATTTGCCAATATAGGATTTTAAATACTAGTTTATGTTGATAGAGTTGAGACCTGTCGTGATGAATCAAAGAAGACTCTACTTCTATGAAAGTACATGTATATCAAACATGATTAAAACTTCAAACTAGTTGTTCAAATATTATTTCCGACTAAGAGATGAGCATGCATACGACATACAAGAAAAAGGAAAAAAAACGTTTAATCCATTCACATTGTATACACCGAGACAATAACATAGAAGTTTCTTTGTACCTTCTCCGATGGATCTCAAATATTTGACATTCAATTCATTGTGAGGATAAAATGTGATCCTCCAGCAACACAATCCCACATGATCTAGTAGAAGATATCAAAACCAAAATAGATATATTATCAAAATTATCAAAATTGATAATCTTGATAATTTATGCTATCATTTTTTTTTATAATGCGTGTTACCAATTGAGATAGAATACGATAAATTATAAGAAACTCTCTTTATCCAAGAAAGTCTAGAACCTTAAACAATCTACAATATTAACGGAGGTTTCATAATATTGTGAACCCAATCAGTGAGACCGTGGAAATAATTGCTACTCCCAATTTTCATAAGATCAAGGAGAAATACCCAGAATTTGGGGATTGAACTCGATAGCAAGGGTATTGAGGATGATACCAAGAATGCATGAGTAAATCCATTGGCACATGAAACTTTCATTCAAATGTAACAGATGGAAAGCATGAGGTAGATTCTCCGTGAAAGCAAATTCAACCTTGATGCTATCTTGTCGAGATAAAAGATTAAAGTAACTGATCGGTTCGGGTTTTCTTATTAAGATTCATAGAAGATTAATTTTCTTCCTGGTTTCTTGTATCTACCAGTTAAATATTGAAGAATAAAATATGGTGAGAGTAAGGTATTTTTGAACCTGAATCTGGGTCCGGAATGGGCTCTTTCTTCTTCTTTTGTCATATTGTATTGTAGTCAGGAACAACTATTATTTGTGGCATAAAATATCAAATATTGCTAACATTACTTTGGAAATGAAGATCAATGTAATGCATTAATAATAAACAACACTTACCCTCGTGGAATTTATGGCCTAAAAGCCTTTGAACACTCACTAATGAAGAAGCTTGAAGGTGCAACAACAATGGATGCAAAAGGACCTTGAATTATCTTTATTTTGTTCTTTAATAGATTTTGGAGGTGAAGAGATAAAGGATGAGATAAAATATGAAAGAAAAGAAAACTAGGTTTCTTTCCAATAAAAACTATGAATTTGAGCAGGGCTCTCTCCATGGATTGAATATTATATAGGTTTCATGCTTATAGTTTCTTAAATTTTTTTTTTTAATTTTTTAAACTAAAATGAATATTTATTTTTTTTGTTTTATTGAAAAAAAATTGGTTGAGTCTTCACCCAATTACACTGTATTCCGAGATATACAATTCCTTGTTTCCAAAACTTCTCATTTCTAGATTATGGAATATGATGCATCAAACTAGGGCCTTCATTCAAACTTAGCATTCCTTGAGATAGTTGATAGCCCTGATTTTCTTTTAAGTCTTCCATCTTATTCAATTCACGAAGAATGTGATAAGAGGTTATAGAGACACAGTCTAACATGATGAAATGCAACCTTTGCATAGTCATGTTCAAGCTGATATCGTTGAACTTTGTAGCAGAGTTTAAAACTTTTATTTTAATTTATGAATCTCCAAATATTTGAAGGTTATTATGTCCATATTCCTTTGTGAGTTGACAGGATTTTAGAAGAGCAAACATTTCTTCTTGATTATTTGTAAGTTGTCCTAATCCCCAGCTAAAACTAGTTTCTAGACTTCCTCCCGGGTAGTAAATCAATCCCCCTACCCCAACTTTCCTTAGATTTCCTTTTAACGCTCAATCGAAGAAGATTGAGACTTTAATTTTTCTTTGCCACCATTCTGAAAATTCTTTTTCCAGAAGTCTCACCTACCCAATTGGTTTAATAACAGGATTTCTAGAACCCAACTGAATTTTATCCGCCTACAATGATCCAAGCCAATTGTGCTCAGCTTTGAATTTAATGGCATCAACTTGAGTATCTCCCACAAGTTCCAATAGAAAAGCCTGATCTTATTGCTAAAATTTCTGGTTTTGTGACTTTACTGTTAAAAATCAAATCATTTCTTGCTAACCAAAATTTCCACCATAACATTTTTGGAATGGCTTGCCAAATTTTCGTCCATTCATGACTGGTTGAAATATTTCCTGGGTACCTTGAAATCTAGTTTGCAAATAGGCTTACAAGTTCAATATTTGAAGGAGCTGAAACTGACAACCCACTGAAGATATGCACCTAGGCCTTCTGAGTAAAAACACAACCAACAAAAATATGGTCTGAAGTCTCTGCAGCTTGATAACAAAGACAACATCTAAATGGTCCAAAAAATCCTCTTCTTGATAGGTTTTCACCTATTACAGCTTTCTGATGCATTAGTATCCAAGTAAAAAACATTACTTTTGGAATACTAGGAAAATTCCAGATTGCTTTCCAAAAAGTAGCGTTGTTGATTGAAACCAGATTTGTCTGAAGTGCCTAAAAACCGCACGCTGCTGAATAATTCCCTGATATTCCCCATTCCCACATGTCCTTGAACATTGAGTGAATTGGTGTCAGCCCTGTCAATTTAACCATCATCAATTTTTTTGAGCGATAAGCGGGGAATGTCCACGTTCTGGCAGAGCCGGGAATGTCCATGCTACCCAATTTCCATTTTTGTCCCAAGATGTAATATCAGACAATCTTAAGAATCCTTTGTTGACAAGCTAGAGCTTGATCTCTGAAAGTGATGTATCAGTGTTTAATGGAGTGTTGCCTTTGATTTTGTTATCCCACAGTAAAGTTTTCCTACCATTTCCTAGTATGCGATAAAGTTGATGATGAAATATTTCTAATCCTCTTCTATATAAAATACATGTTATAGAACCTTTAGGGGTATCTATTATCTATAAATAACTTATATTTCCTCCTTTAAGATATTTTTTTCTAAAATATTTGACTAACCGAGTGTTTTCTTTTTTTCCTCGGAAAAAATTCGTAATTTTATTTCAAAGTAGAACAAAATTACATATGCACATGTAAGAGGATCACTAGGATCCCTACACTGTCACATATTTACTGTCTCATATTAAACATAAACAAAAAGTTACAAAAACTGTCCCACACTGCTGTCCCATACTGTAGAATACAAGCAGCTAAATCTGTGCTGTCTCATATAAAACTAAACCAAAAATACTTTCCTAGACTGTAAATACAAGCATATCAGCAAATGGATATCACCACCCAAAAAATGACAAGACACAAAAACTGAGCCAAAGCTCAATGCTGCGCCAAAAACTGTATCATGAAACTGTAATTAGACAAGCAGCAAATGTGTTGTCTCATATAAACATAACCATGTCCCAGACTGTAATATATCAGCTAGATACAATGAATATCACCACCAAAAAATGACAGGTCACACAAAAACTGAGCCAATGCTCAATGCTGCTCCATAAATGCATCATGAAACGACCGATGATAATAGCTGTATGAATCCTCACGAGAGTGAACAATTATCCTCCAAATGCCAATGTCTAAATGTCACTGCGTTGCTTCCTTGGATAGCTGATCAGCCATCCCATTCCGTTCCCTATAAACATGTGTAAAAGAAATGTGATTAAACTGTTGTTTAATGTAGAAAACCTCCTCTAGAATAGGTAAAAGTATCATCACATGACACTGAACAGTCTCTTTTGCCCATTCAATCACTAGCATAGAGTCACCAAAAACCTGTAAAGACAAAGAACCCTGTTCCAAAGCAAATAATAGCAGTAGCCTGAGTGACATTAATTCAGCATAGTTGTTTGATCCCCTCCCTAATCCAGCCAATAAATGAAAATATTGATCCTCAGATTTGAAAAGTACTCCACCCCCACCACATCTCAATTGTCGAGCTTGTGAAGCTCCATCAAAGAATCCCCAAGGGATATCTTTGTCAATCAATTCCACTTGCACAGGTCGAAGCTTGAGAAGCTTCTTAGGTTCCCTGAAATGATGTATAATTGCAATAATTTGAGCCACAACAGCCTCCATCGGAATTTGACAGTCCTGAAAAATAATCTTGTTGCGTGTGATCCATGTCCCCCAAGTGAAGATACAAGGAACAACTCGGAGAGAGTGATAGCCCATCCACCAACTTTGAAAAGCTTGGAGAGCAGTATCTCCCTACCACCCCCCAATGAAACCCATCTATTTACCTACTTCAGTCCATATAGTTTGAGAATAACTACAATGAACAAAAAGATGTTGAATTGTTTCATCAGCCTTCCTACACAGCGCACAAAAGCCTGGGCCTTCAACAAATCTCTTTTTCAAGATGTCCCATGTTGGAGTCTTATTTTCTAAAATAGCCCAGAAGAGTAATTTGGCCTTACCTGGACATTTTAGCTTCTGCAGCTGTTTCCACCACCACACCAATTCACGGTTATGAACCATCACATTGAACTGAATATAACCATGTTTAGGAGTATAACACCCTGAAGGATGAGAGTCCCAAACCAATACATCAACCCTATTAGTCAACCTGACATTTGAAACCATTAACTGCCTAATGTATCCCCTCCAGGCCGCCTGCAAATCATCATGAATCTCAAGTCTCTGAGTACTGATCCAGCCTTGATGCCATAACGAAGAATTTTCCTGATCCTCAATATCAGCAATATAAAGACACCCTCTTGCTGCCAAGTGTAACCTTAGCACCTCAGGAAGGACATGTTCCCCCCCACAGCCTATCCAAGGATCAATCCCAATACGAACCATCCTCCCATTACCAATTCTCCACACCAGACCAGAGCCAACCAGATCAAAATGCTTTATCACTGCTTTCTAGACCACTGAGCAATTTGACCGAGATTTGTCTACCTTCCGAATCCATTCAATAAGGGTCAAAGGAGAAATATATTTATGATATACCACTCGAGTCCAGAGACTCTATGTATGTATAAGCCTCCATGAGACTTTTGCTCCTAATGCCTTTGCAAAAAGGAAAATATTTTTTAACCCCCATCCTCCCAAAGCTTTAGGAACAACAATTTTCTCCCACCTTACCCACACCAGAGCCCTATGATCATTCTGACCTTGCCACAGAAAAGTAAAACACAGCCTGCGAATATGTTCAAGAATCCCCTTAGGCAGCCATGCAAGAGACATCTAGTAGACGAGAATCGCTTCCAAAACAGATTTTACCAGAACCAGTCTTCCAGCCCGAGAAAGCCATTTTTTACTCCAGCTTTGAAGTCTTTTTTCCAATTTTGTCAATAACCAGTGCCAATCTGCCTTCAAATAAGAGTTCAGTTTTAAGAAAAATCCCAGATACTTTATCCCAGTATCCAAATCCATAATTCTAAAAGGCAAACGAAGAGCAATTATGTGTGTCTCCTATTCAGATAAGTTCGAGCATGATATAGTGGATTTTTCAATATTGACCACCATGCCTGTAGCAGTTTGTAAAAGGGATAGTCCTTCAGACACCTTATCAATATCCTGTCTCGACCCATTAGTGAAAATCATAATATCGTCAACAAAAAGGAGGTGTGTAATATACAATACCTAGGAAATGGCAGTGCCACTAAAAGTCCCTTCCGCTTTTGAAGCCAAAATATAGCGGCTGAGACCTTCAGCTACAAGAAGAAACAAAAGGGGAGAAAGAGGACACCCTTGTCGAAGACCCTGACCCTCTTGGAGGAAAGGACTAGCAGCTCCATTAATGAGTACTGCAAAACTCACCGTACTGATGCATGCCATAATCCATCTGACAGATTCATAACAGAAGCCCAGGTGTGTAAGCAGCATCCTAAGGTAAATCCAACTGACCCTATCGTATTCCTTAGAGAGATCAATCTTGATCACAGATCCTTTTTGTTTCTGAACTTTCAAAGTATGAAGACCTTCCTGAGCAACTCCAATGGCCTCATGTATTTGACATCCCTCCAGGAACCCAAATTGTTCACTATAAATATGACGGGACAATACAGATTTGAGTCTTTTTGCAATTACCTTAGAGATGATCTTATATATGCAATTGCAAAGTGAGATGGGTCTGAAGTCCTCAAAACTTGCAGGTTTATCCTTTTTTGGAATAAGAGCAATAAAAGTAGAATTGAGCGGTCCATGAATAAACCCAGCCTTACGAGATTCCTCGACAACTGACAAAATCTCCTCACTGAATAAATCAAAGAATCCCAAGAAGAATTCAACAGGCCATCCATCAGGCCCCGGGCTTTTATCTTTTTGAAATGAGTGAAGCACCCGAGATAGCTCCTCCACCGAAACGTCCCCCATCAACATCCTGTTTTCCTCCTCATCCACAAAGCTGGGAAAGAGCTGTGCCACCCGAATGACCTCAGCAATAGAAGCACTAGGTTGAGCAGAGAATAAATCCCCAAAATATCTCACACCCAAATCATCCAACCCATCGAAACTGGACATCGGTTCCCCTTCTGCCGAAGACAACTCCCAAATAGAATTGGAAAATTTTCTCCCCTTTAGCATAAGCTTGAAATTTTTTTGTATTCTCATCTCCACGATGTAGCCAGATTGCTCTGCTCTTCAACCTCCACATTTCCTCTCGCTCACAAAGAATCATATTCCGCTTCTTTTCCAATGAAAAGAGTTCATCCTTAGCCTGATCATCCAAGAACCCCATCCCCGGACTGTGAAGCAACCTATCAATAGCCAACTCACATTCCCTCAAGGTCTTATCATCAGTCACTCTCTTAGAATGAGCCCAAGAGATAGTAGCCTCCTTTATGCGTTTCATATTTTGGTAAAAATGTACCCCCGCATGCTCCAGAGAGTTTTGTGGACAAGGAATCCACAACTCTTTAACCAAAGATTGAAAACCCTCTTCCTTCAACCAGCAGGAGTTGAATTTGAATGGACTTGAGGGTTTCCTCCAACGACCCCGAAATTCCAGAAAAATGGGCAATGATAAAAAATCCCTCCTGTCCCTACCCACTGCCGAGCAAGATCAACCCCAAGAGCCAACGATTCCGCCACCAAGAACCTATCCAATATCTTGGCTACTCTTTGATCCCCTGCTCTCTTATTTCACCAGGTAGGGACAATCTTTGGTGGAAGTATGTCCAGGAGATCCTTCCTCTCAAAGGCTTGAATGAAAAAGTTAGCCAAAACATCCGGAGCGGCCCTAGGTCCCCAAACCTCAAGGGCTCCCAAAGAAAGATTAAAGTCTCCTCCCAAAATTACATCAGTGTCATCAAAAAATTCCAAATTGAACAAAGATTCCCAAAAACTAGCTCTATTCAAATATGGTCCATAGATGTTAATAATCGTTAGAGTCTTCCCAAGCTCAGCCACCCACACTTCCAACCCCACACCAGAAGAAATTCCCCAAGAGAAATCACACCTACAACTTTGAACCTTCCACCCCGATGCCAGACCTCCAGAGCGGCCCCTTGCATCCACAGCCACAAACTTCCAACCAAAAAGCAAAGTTTCTAACAACCTAACAACCTCCTCACTACACCCCAAAGTTTCCTATAGTAGAATTACATTCGGCTGATTTAACTCCACCAGCCTTCGAAGAGACGATTTTTTGAGGGGACTCGCCAACCCCCGATAATTAAAGGACATAACTTTCATTTGGGAGACCCCGCCTGGGCTTTCACTGCTCTAAGTGCCCATTCAATTGAAGATTGTGTTCCCATCCCTAAATCCACCTTTGCTCGATCTTGTGCTTTGGACAATTGACATTTTCTACCCCGGCCTTTACCAACCACACGCAAGGACAACTCAGGTAGACCTTTCCCCCCCGACCCCTCAACTGATATCTCCCTACTTCTAAGGGCATATCTGATACTTATTCCCTCAGAGCTGGTAGAGATATTTGTAGAAATAATGGAAGGGGAGAAAACACTATCAGATGATGGCAACGGACAAGGTGCAACTGGACAGAGGAAAGCCGGGCTGGCTAAAGGAGGTAAACCAAGAGACAATATCCCCCCCCCCAACATCAGAAATAGTAAAAAGAGAAACTATAGGAGTAGGGATAATAGACATACCCACGGGATTCGAAAATGAACCCCCTCGAATATAGGCCTGCACGGGAGTCTTCCTGGAGTGATCCAGTGTTGGAGAAACCATAGCACTAACCCCTGCCCTCAAACTGTCATCGAAAAATCCCCCAAGAACCTTCAAGCCTTTGTCCACCTCGCGCGCTGATGAAAAAGGGAGTTTTCTTGAAACATCCTGAACCCCAGCTGCTAAATCCACTGCCCGACCTTCCATTGGCCCAGTTTGCCTTACCCCCACAGCATCAGTAACCCCCACTTCCTTAGGAGCATCTAACCCATCTATATCTTCTTCAATCAGTGGTTTGCTGGCCCTAAAAGGAAACGAACAATTGGCCACTAAATGTCCATATGTATGACAATGATGACACCTAAATGACACACCCACATAGTCGAGAATTTGCACAAAGTCCCCATCCTTAGACTGAACATTTATCTCAGAGGAGAGTCCCAAACGTAGATCAATATTAACCAATATTTTGGCCACCGTATACTTACCAGTCTCCATAAAAGATAAATCAACACATACATATTCACCCAGATAATTCCCAATTTTAGCAAAACGATTCTCATTCCATAAATGCATTGGAAAACCTGGAAGTTTTACCCACAGAGGCTCCTTGTTAATCTTTTCCTTTTGTGAATAAAAAAACAACGTCCAACATTTCAAGACAATAGGGACCCCATTCATAGACCACTGCCTCCCCAGGACAGCATCAACCTCCCCTTTACTGTGCAGAATGAAAGAAAACCACCCTTTTGTCAATACTCTAACTTCAGGTGCGGAAACCAGCAAATGTTTCCACTGCTCAGCTGCCCACCTCCAAAGAAAACCATGACCAAAGAGTTTGCCATGGACATGCCCAACCACTGCTGTCATGGACATATCCTCTGCCTCTTCCATCGAAACATCAACCCCAGCACCAGCTTATCCCTACGCTTCCTATCTTTAATAGTCTTTGGACCTTTTTGAGATCCCTCCTTCGCTGACCCTCCTTTCTTAGGGCCTAAAATAGATTCGGCTTCAGGAAACAAATCATGGCTTCCCAGAACAGCCGCCGCCTGCCCACTGGAAGAAATGGCCGTCCTAGGTAACTCCTTACCTCCAAAATCCAGAGCATTGTCAATCCCCTGACCAGCTTTAGACACAACCAATGCCCCCACCGAGAAAGAACCAAAATCACCCTCCAAACCCTGATGCTTTATACCACCACCAAGAAAAGGGGAAAGACCCTCTACAGGGAGCTCCGATGAATTTGCAGGGAAATTTGCAAAGCACCCATTCTGAGGGGAGAGAATACGCCCAAGAAGACCAGCGAGGTTAGGCCGGTCCACACCCAAACCCTCAGATGACTTGAAGAGAGATAAATCTGCCTCCAAACCCTCCAGACCCACAGAACTGAAAGGCAATGAAACCCTGGGGTTTGTAATCTGTGCAAAATCATTCCCTTCCAGCCCCACTTCATCCACGTGCCCAGTGGAGACCCCTAGTCCCCTCCCTGTCAGCAGAGATCCAGACGGCATCCCCTTCCCACCCAAGGCACCAGAAACACCTCCAACAACAAAAATATCCCTTTCATTGACGCCATCCAAGGTGTAATCCACCTCCTCCTCCATACCTCCCCACCGATCCACCCCGAAATCTGACAAACCACAAACCCTAACCCAAAAAAAGCCAAATACCACCACCTAACATCCAGAGCAAACAGTCTCCACACCGAAACCCCAATCTATACCACCACAGTCAGAAAAAAAAACTCCAAGATAAAAATCCACGCAGTCATGGATAGGTTGCACCTCCTGTTAGCGCAAGGGCATAACACCCGAGCCTTCTCAAAACTATCGACTGTCTACCCAAGACTGCTAACCGGGTGTTTTCTATTAGAGAAGAGTTGCCACAATAGTTTTCCTCCCATAGCAAGATTATCCGATCCCAAGTCTCTGATTTCCAATCAACCTTCTAAAATAGGTCTTTTAACAATATTCCATTTAACCAAATGCATTCTACTTTGATTTCCTTTCCCGCCTCTCCAGAGGAAATCTCTGATTAGCTTGGAAATTTGATCCTTACTTTATTTTGGAGCCAGAAGAAGAGAGGATTGGTAAATTAGGAGAGCTGATAGAATTGAATTAATCATTATAAGCTTCCCTACCTTCGTGATCCATTAACCACCCCACGAGGAAATCTTTGCTTTTATCTTTCTAATTATTTCCAGTGAGAGAGAAGGATTGTTTTGTCCCAGGGTCAAGGGAAGACCCAGATATTTAACCTTGTCTCATGTGTCATATCCATCAAAGCCTAAAATTTGAGAGGTTTTTGCATTGTTGAGCGATTTGTGTTCCGGCCATAGACAACGCTCTTTTGATTGTGAATAAGAGCCCCTAAAATAATACATAAATGTTGCATAATTTCTTTAAAAACTATTGCCATCCTTAGCGAAGCCCCTCCCAAAAGCAACGTATCATCCGCAAAGAGAGCATGGTTGATAGAGTCAACTCCACTTTCTGACTTGATTCCAGGAATAATCCCATTATTTTTTCCTACAGTTAACTTTCTGCTCAAAGTATCATCCAACAAAATATACAATAATGATAAGAGCGGACAGCCCTGTCGAAGACCCCTAGTTGCTTGAAAGAAGTTTGTTGGTCTTCCATTTACTAGTGGTGCTGTCCAAGCTTTATCAGTACAATATTTTATCAAATTTATAAATGCAGAATTGAATCCAAATGAACAAAGAACTTTGTAAAGAAAAGATATATTTACCCTATCAAAAGCATTTGCCATATCAAGTTTTATTAGCATGCCCTTCTCCTTTCTTTGAAATCCATAATGCATGGCTTCCTGAACTTGAATCACATTGTCCAGAATGTGTCTCTCTTTTACAAACCCACCTTGAAGAGGTGAGATCAACTTCCCAAGAAAAGGTTTGAGCCTGTTATCTAAGAGTTTAGAGAAGGTTTTATAAGATGCATTACAAAGTCAAAGAGGTCTGAATCGATGAAAAGTAGTTGGATTACATTCTTTAGGAATTAATGCAAGGAAGGTGGAGTTAGTACATCCACCAACTTTGGATTTTAACTGAAATTCTTTGATCATCATGAGTAAATATTTTCTTATTACTGTCCAACAAACTCAATAAAAATGAAAAGAGAATCCTTCTGGGCCTGGGGCTTTATCCGGTTCCATAGACCATATAACATCAACAATCACTTCCTCCGTAAAAGGATTCATTAACTCACCATTTTCCTCCTCACTCACCAAACAAGGAATATTGGACAAAAAATCCGAGGTTAAATTTGAATCAATAGAGCCATCCTCTCTAAATAGGCACTAAAAATGAGCTTCAATCGCTTGTTTTATTTGACAAATGCCTTTAAAAGTTTTACCAGTCAAAGAGGAGATTTTCGATATATGATTATGAAAGAGCCTAGCTCTAAACTGTTTGTGGAAAAATGAGGTATTCCGATCTCTCGATTTCAACCCTGTGCTGCGAGACTTCAATCTCCAGTATTCTTCTTCCTGCCTAAATGCTCAAAAGGAGTTAAATTATGTTTTTTTCTCTTTTTCTAGCATGATAGAGGTGATTTCTTTTTCTTCCATTTCCAATTGAATCTCCTCCAATTTTTCTAGAGCCTCTTTTCTATCGCTGATTGTATTTTTGAGAGAGTGTTTTATCCATTCCTTTAACGCTGATTTAGTATTTTTTAGTTTTCTCTCCCACACATAATTCGGTGATCCAGTTTTGTTTCAAGTGAGATTTCCAATGAGAACAATTCTTCTGTCCACAGGGTTGCAAGTCCACTAGATGATCCTCGTGCACTCACAACCTTCCCTGCATTCTTTTTCCAATTCTTGTTGCTTAAGGAAAGAAGAGTGTCCTCTTCTATTTTTGTCTCTTGGAGCAGAAGAACATCAGGATAAGCCATTCTTATAAGTTCTTTAACAACTTCATCTTTCAAAGGATTCCTCACCCCCCTACAATTCCAAGAGACAATGTTCATTATTTATTATTGGCAAAAGGAAGAGGGCCTCCTTGTGTAGGTCTAGACTGAGTATTCCTACCAATTGACATCTCTATTGTAGTTTGAATTCCTTGCATCATCAGACGTTCGACTTCTTCTTCCCAAACCTTCTTAATAGATTTACGCCCTAGTTTTGAAGACCTCTCAAGGGATTCTTCTTTAGATGAACTAGAGTTATCCATATGTTTGTTTTTTTCCATTTTTGCATATGTGGGGGAGGATCCACTAGCAGCTGTACCAAGATCTAGCTCAGCTGATTCTTTATTTTATTCTCTTATCAAATCTTGACATTGTTGAACTTCACCCTCTTCAAGCATTGGGAGCACTTGTTCTTCTGGATTGCTCAATACTTCAAATTTTTTTGTGATGTTATTTCCTTCATAGATGTCCCATTTTCATTATGCTTCTTCCCAGTGGGATTACTACTCGACTCCATTTCTCGTCTTTTTCCCTTTGATTTATTACCTTGCTTTGTTGTACTTGTTTTTGAACTTGTACCCATTGTTCTCCCTTCTCTTTGACAGCTTCTTCCTCAGCTTTCTTCTTACATGATCTAGCAAAATGCCCATAGCCATGGAAATGTTTGCACTTGAAAGGAAATTGATCATAACCAAGCTCATGCACATGCGACCAATCTGCTACTGTCAATTTAACGCTTCAGGAATCCATACCTCCAAATCCACTTCAACACATATTCTGGCATAAGTATATTGTTCTCTTCTTTCAGCCCTATCTGTATACTTCCCCAATTTGTTCCCTATAGCTTCTAGAGACTCCAGATTCCAACAATGAAGAGGAAGATGCGGTAGCCTAACCCATACATGAACAGCATAAGGGACATCTTGATTCATATCAAACTCCAATGTCTACTTGTTTAGGTAAATTCCTTGAGGGCCCGTGAAATATGGCCTGTTTCTAAATATTAAATCTCTGTATTATGAATTTTCAAATGGAAATACGTAATATCCTTTAACAACTATATTGTTGTGTATGCCTTCCGAGATAAGGGGCTTCCAATTCCTCTAAACCCACCCATCAATTTCCTTGGGGGATGGCCAAATACCAGTAAACTGGCCAATTAGACCCCAATCTGCAATATTCATGGATGTTCGGCAAGGTTGTTCCACATGTAAATCCAACAAAGGAATGTTGTCTAATTTATTGAGTGATTTCTACTAATTTGGACTAAGCTTCCTATTTCTTCTTGCTGCCACCAATATCCTTAAAGTAGTGAGTTTAGGGGGAGGGGAGGAGCCCCCTCCTCCAGCCATGGAAGAAACACTCAAAGCGCTGCTAAAAAATCTAAACCCTACAAATATTTCTTGTTTTTCTTCTCGAGGAGAGACGAGCTTCACCAAACCAAGAAAACAGCTGCTAAAAAATCTAAACCCTGTAAAGATTTCTTGTTGTTCTTCTCAAGGAGAGCCGAGCTTCACGAAACCAGGAAAATAAAAAAATCTTCTTGGAGCAAATTTTTTCAAGTTGTCAAGACCTTGTTCTAGTACCAATCGATATTCCATTCTCAAAATTAATTTTAACCAAACCAATACACATTGAATAGAATATTCAAATCCTATAATGGAGTTAGCCTTGGAACTGAAAAATAAAGATCCATGAATCTGGTTTTAAAACACAAAAATATTTACATGGCAAAGATAATAGTCTAACGCTTAAACCTATGTCAAAATCTCACAAACTCTTGGTATTTATTATGAATCTTAACCTCAAAAGATAATCCTCAAGGATTCAAGTTCATCATATCCATAAGAGTATCAAATGAGAAATGGAAAAGATCTTAGAAACTTGAACCACACTAAGATCATAGGAGTAGAAGTTTGATTTTTTGGCCATTATGGGAAAGTAAATTATTGATGCATGGCATTGTTTCGACAATCAATGTATATTTCATCATTTCCTTGTTTATTGAATTTTGAAAGCATAATTTCCAAAACCCATAAATGTGCCCCATTCTAGGTGACATCATTATAAATTAATCGGTCACAAGTTTATATCTATGTAAATAATTTCAATTAACGTGGAGATAGTTGTCAGAATTAAGATTGATCAAGGTAATAATTTAAAAAGATGACATTATCTAACCAAGAGATTATACAAAGTGTAAAGTTGATTGTAACCTATAATTTGTGAATATAGGCTTTTACATACTAGTCTATGTTGATAGAGTTGAGACCTATCCTGGTGAATCAAAGAAGCCTCTACTTCTACAAATGTACATATTTATCAAACATGTTCAAAACTTCAAACTAGTTCAAATATTACTGCCAAATAATTGATAAGAATGCATCTTGGACCTTCTTCCATAACACTGTATCTTGGGCAATAATTCATGTTGTACCCTTTGAGTATCTTGGGTGTTCTTACATAACACCATATCCTCCTTTAGTTCTTCAAGTGCATTCGGTGCAGAATATTCTACTAAAGGTAGAACCTGTTCACCTTCTTCCCCATTCAACATGGATAGTTGATATAAATGCATGTTGTTCGCAGTCACTATTGAATACATTCCTGCATGCAAGGAGGTAGACTCAATTTCTCATTTTAGTTGCCGTGATCGTAGCTGGTCGGGTTCATTTAATTAATTATAGATGCCTATTTACATGATGACCAACATAGTATATGCCGCATGCCGCATGCCCCGATATATCATCAGTGACAATTTAAATCCAAAACATAGCATAACCGATCAACGGTGGGGCCTTGGCATTTAGCTCCACACCATGATCATTTACAATATATACATCATCATATACATCTAATGCAACGGGGTCAAAACCAGGGTGTTACAATCCCCTCCCCCTTCAATAGCACTGTCCTCAGTGCTTTACAATATTGAACAAAATGCTACACTGGTATCGCCTCAGTGTTCCGCAAAATCGAACAAAAATGGATGTGCCAATCGCATGGCATCCTCCAGCTCCCATGTATCCTCTTCAGGTCTGAAGTGCTCCCATTGCACCTTTACTTGCCCTATGGCTCGGTTCCGGAGCATGGTGACCTTCCTGTCAAGGATGCGCATTGGCTCGATTCGGAACTCTCCCTCGGGTTCCACCTGAATCACATCCCAATTTATCACATGGTTAGGATCATGTACATATCTCTTAAGCAAAGAAACATGAAAAAAATTATGAGCTCTAGTGCTAGCAGGCAATGCGAGTCTATATGCAACTGGCCCTATTCTTTCAAGCACTTCAAATGGCCCACAGTATCTAGGTGACAACTTGGCACAACTTCCAAGCTTCAAGGAACTCTTCCTTGCCCTCACTCTGAGGTAAACATGATCCCCAACATTGAACTTTTGTTCACCCTATGCTTATCTGCATAGCTTTTCTGTCTGTCCTGTGCTGTTTTTAGATTCTGCCCGATCTTTACAACCTCTTGCTCCATTTCCTTGAGCAATTATAGTCCAAGCACAACTCTGTTCACTGGGTTATCCCAAGTCACTGGTGTCCTACACCTTCTTCCATACAAGGCTTCATACAGACTCATCCCCAAGGATGCCTGATGTCCATTATTATAAGCAAACTCTACCAAGTGTAAGTAATCTTCCCACTTGGTTGGTTTGTCCATTACGTACATGCGAAGCATGTATTCAAGCACCTGATTAACTCTCTCTATCTGACCATCTGTCTGAGGATGGTATGTAGTGCTGAAGTTTAGCTTTGTACCCAAATCTGCAAACAACCCCTTCCAAAAATTGGAAGTGAACTTGACATCTCTGTTAGAGACTATTACCTTAGGCAATCCATGCAATTTGAATATCTCCTTCATGAAGATCTTTGCAATGTCATCAGTCTTATGCGTAGATTTAACCGGTATAAAATGCGATGTCTTTGTCAACTTGTCTACCACAACCATGATGGAATGATGTTGTCTCCAAGTCATTGGAAATCCTGTAATAAAATCCATGGAAATAACTTCCCATTTCCATTCCGGAACTGGCAAAGGCCGCAACAAACCTGTTGGATGTTGATGCTCGACCTTTACCTGCTGACATTTCATACACCTTAAAATGTACTCAGCCATATCCTTTTTCATTCCTGGCCAAAAGTACTGCTTTCTAGCTGTAGCAATTGTCTTCTGATATCCTGGGTGACCAGAATATGGAGCTTGATGGATTTCATCCATAACAAATCTCCTCAAATCTGCTACATCTGGAATATAAATCCTACCTTTATACGTGAGAAGTCCGTCTTCTTCCAACTTATATCCCTCATACCTCTTCTCAAGACTCTACTGTTGCAATTTTCCTTTTACCTGTTCATACAATTCATCTCCAGCAGCATGAGTAACAATCTGCTGCCTCAAATCTGATTGGAAAATACTAAGAGATGCCACATGCATTTCCTGCACCTTCCTGTTGAGTGCATCAGCTACCTTATTTTCTTTTCCCTTTATATGCTTGATTTCAAAATCAAATTCACATAAAAATTCCAGCCATCTTGCTTGCCTAGCATTCAGAGTAGGCTGATCAAATAGATATTTCAGTCCACAATGGTCTGTTCTGAGCTCAAATCTCCTTCCCATCAAGTAATGTCTCCACATCTTGAGAGCATGTACTATGGCTGCAAGCTCTAGATCATGAGTGGCATAGTTCTTCTCATGCTCCTTCAGCTTTCTTGAATCATAACATATCACGTGGTTGTCTTGCATAAGGACTCCTCCAAGCCCTTCTCCACATGCATCGGTACACACCACAAAGTCTTTCTCTGGATCTGCAACTTTCAATACTGGTGCACTCGTGAGAAGATTCTTCAACCTCTGGAAACTTTCTTCACACCTCGATGTCCATTCGAACTTCATCCCCTTCTTTTGCAAAGAAGTGATAGCATGTGCAACTTTGGAGAATCCTTCAATGAACCTCCTATAGTATCCTGCAAGTCCCATAAAAGATCTTACATCTGTCACATTTCTTGGAGTAGGCCAATTCATAATGGATTCAATCTTTTCAGGGTCCACAGATATACCCTCTTCTGAGATAATGTGACCCAAATACTGAATTCTATCTCTATAGAAGTCACACTTGCTTAGTTTTTCATACAACTGATGCTCCCTAAGCAATTCTAATGTCAACCTCAAATGCTCTTCATGCTCTTCCTCATTCTTAGAGTAAACAAGAATGTCATCAAGGAAAACAAGAACAAACTTGTCCAAATACCTGCTAAAGACACTATTCATGAGGCACATAAATGTAGCTGGTGCATTTGTGAGACCAAATGGTACCACTACAAACTCATAATGCCCATACCTTGTCCTGAAAGTTGTATTATGAATGTCTTCATCCTTGATTCTCACCTGATGGTAACCAGACCTCAAGTCAATCTTGGAAAATACCTTTGCTCCCCTCATTTGTTCAAAGAGGTCATCAATCCTAGGCAAAGGATATTTATTCTTCACGGTAACCTTGTTCAATTGTCTATAATCAATACATAACCTGAGTGTACCATCTTTCTTCTTTACAAACAGAACTGGTGCTCCACAAGGAGACACACTCGGTCATATATACTTCTTTTCCAACAACTCTTGCAGTTGCATCTTCAACTCTAGCATCTCCGGCGTACTCATTCTGTAGGGTACTTTGGACATTGGTGCTACTCCTGGCACAAGTTCAATTGTGAAATCAATGTCCCGCTTTGGAGGAAGCCCTGGAATCTCATCAGGAAACACATCCCTGAATTCTTGTAACACCTGATAGTCCTCCAACCTAGGAGTTTCATCTCTCGTTTCCTCCAAAATCTGAGCTGCATACAACTGGAAACCCTTCCTACAGAACTTCTTTAACTGCATTGCTGAAACCTGCCTCACTGAAATCACCTTTGGAATACCTTTCACAACTACTAGGTTCCCTTCTTCATTCATGCATTCAAAAGTCTTATTGTAGCAATCAAGCTTCACCCTATGAGCTTCTAACCAATCCATTCCAATGAGAGCATCATAGGAACCAAGCGGTAGAAAATTCAAATCTACACAAGTGACCAATCCATTCATGACCAACGGACATTTCTCTACCAATTCACTAACCTTTCTCTTAGTTCCAGTGGCTAGTTGAACTAACCAAGACTTCCTATGCTTTACTTTCTTAAAAGCACAAATATCCACCACTCTAGGAGTAATGTAAATGTGCGTAGAACCAGGGTTGATCAAAATAGAAACAGATTGCTCAACAATCTTACCTGCTACTTCAACCGCTGCTGACTGGTGATCTGCTTGACGGTCCTCCAGTGCTGCATAAATCCTAGGGACCACCCTTGCTAGTTGACCCACTGTTTCTTCTTCTTGAATGTTATAAGCTGGCCTTGCACTCTCATTCTCGAGTGGACAATTTTTGCACATGTGGGGTCCTCCACATTTCCAACATTGAAGTTGCCCTGTATTCTGTTGTGGATCTTTAGGATTTTCTCCGGTCACTCCAACTGGCTTACTCGCAGCTTGAGATGGCTGCTTCTGCTGATTCCTAAAATTATAAGGTTTGAAACCTTTCTTTCTTTGGTCAAACTTCTCATTCTTCTTGTCCTTCCATGCCTTATGGTAATCAGGTTTACCTTTGCTTTGCTCATAACAATACTTAGCTTCCCTTATTCCTTCTTCAAGAGTTCTAGGTTCATAAAACTCGATTCTATCTTTGTAGGACTGAGGTAATCCACTCAGAAAATGCTGGACCTTCACTTTTTCATCTCTGATGTACCAGACATACCTCAACAGCTCCAAAAACTTATTAGCATACTCTTCCATAGTCTGCTGTCCCAATCTTAGCTCATGGAACTCCTTAATCTTGTCATCATAATTCCTATCAGAAAGGTACTTCTGCTTGAAATAATTCTTGAACTGTTTCCACTTAAGTCTCCTTTCACTGATCCTCTTTACTTGCTTGAAGTGTTCCCACCAAATGGACGCTCTTCCATTTAGATTGAATATGGAAACTCTTGACTTCATGTTTCCTGAATATTCATGCACTTGAAAGTACTTCTTTATCCCAAGAATCCAAGCTTCAACTTCTTGTCCAGTTTTTACCTCACCATCAAATGTAGGAGGTTTAGCTTTCTTAAATTCATCCCGAGAGTGATCCCTATGGTGTCTTTTTCTTTTTCTTTTATGAGAAGAAGAACTTGAATCCCCACTGGATTCTTCAGAATCGGATGATCCACTAGAAGTCCTTCTCCTTCTTCTAGTACTGCTCTTACTGCCTTCTGGTCTTCCTGTACCTCGTCCAAAGTCTATATTTCTTTGCAAGTCTATCAAACTCTGCAACATTGCAGCATTCAATTGATGCTACTCTTCCTGGGCTTTAATCAAGCTTCTCATGGTAGCTGCAACATCTGACGGTGTCTCTTGGAATCTCCTTCCATTAGACTCTATGTCATCATTTCTATTTCATACATTTTCTCCCATGGAATCTGGCGCATGCTCATAAGAATCCAGAGCATCATATCCGTCATGGGTTCTCATAACTGAACCACCACTTACTTATCAAACTGCACTACCTGGAACACTTCCCTTGAAAGTGACTATGATTCTACAAACGTGTTAATAACACAATTGTTATATGCACAACATATAAATCAGAATCACTTACCTTCTCTTGGAAAAATCATAAACTACAAATTTTCCCAACACAGGATTTCTTCATCAAAGAATGTCTATCTGAGGGGGACGATGGGGGTCAATGGGGCTTTCCCCCTTGTGGCCACTGTAGGGCGGGTCGAGGGCAGCGCCCTCGTTTTTTTTTTTTTTTTTTTGTAAACCATTTGTTTTCGCGCAATCTGGCGCATGAAATCACTGCCTCTTTTTCCTTCTCAGCCCATGAAAATCCACTGAAAAGCCACTGAAAAATGGTCAAAATTCATTAAGAAATCCTACTGAAAACCCAACATTATCTCTTTGTAGAATCGGATCCCATTTCACTATTGAATCAGATCTTATTTCCCTTAAATCTCCCGTGGAATCGGCTCTTGGAACCACTAATTCTTCCGCAACGACGGCCCTTGGAACCACCAATTCTTCCGCAACAGCGGCTCTTGGAACCACCAATTCTTCCGCAACGGCAGCTCTTGGAACCACTGATCGTTCCGACGTTTCAGCGGTCTCTCTCGTCAAAAGACTTAACGCTTTGGCTTCTGCAACGAGAGCTCACGGAACACTTTCTTCTTCCGATCGGCGTCGGTAGTATTTCTCGTCGGAAGACTTAGTGCTTTCACTTCTGCAATGGTGGCTCACGGAACACTTTCTTGTTCCGATCGGCATGGACTTAAACTTTTTTGGCGCAGGTGGCCTTTCTGGTCGGAAGCTTTAGTGATTTCGCTTCCGCAACGGCGGCTGACGAACCACTTTGTTCTTCCGATCGACGTCGGCAGTCTTTATCATCAGAAGCCTAGTGACTTTGGCTTCCGCAACGGCTGCACACCAAACAACTATTTCTTCCGATTTGGTGGCTGTTTACTTAGAAAAATTTCAACTCCCGGTGTCGGCGGTCTTTCCACATCGGAAGCCTTAGGGATTTTGGCTTCCGTAACGGCGGAAGTCCCTTCCGCTAATTGTTCCGATGCGAAACACTTGGACGAACTTTTCGCGGCTTTCTCCAAACTATTCCGGTGGGCATGCTTTCGCTTAGTGCTTCCACAATGGAGAAATTCCTTTTGCCTAGCTCTTCCACAATGGCGGAAGTCTTCCCCGCTAGTGGCCCGACCGCTCCACACTTAGACCATTTTCTTTTGAATTTTACCAGTCGTCCACTTATTTCTGCTGGGAAGAATGAGATACAACCTCTGTTAGTTTCTCCTTCTTGGCCCATAGAGGTCCATTGTTGCAACCTGAGGCTTTGATACCATACTGTCATGTCCCCATGCCTCCGACTGGCGAAGAGGACGCGATCACCATGGTGTTAACCATGCGGGCTAAGAGCCCATGAACATGTACATGAATAAAAATTGCATAAACAGAATGCTGTAGGGAATGCATTAAGGTAAAACATGCACAAATGCCATTGTTCATATACACAGCTATCGTTATTTATCATGCACAACGGAATCAACATGCATTCACACAAACATTCACTCAACATGTTCAGTACATTCATTAACCTAAATTATGGTTGCAGAAGTAAAAATGGGCAAGATCACTTATCTTATAAGAACTCGTTCCGCAACTAGCTACGTCGCTGCAACGTTCCACCCAACCATAGGCCAACGTGCTCCTTAATCTCTCAGCAACGCTACCACCCCCGAGTTGGGAATGAGTCTCCAAGGAATAAGGGAACAAGCATGCTTACACATAGCCAAGGATACACAAAACACATCCAAGCCAACAAAGTTGGGTTTATCAGGCCATCAAGGAGTTGGGAAAGGCTTAATGCTAAGCTGGTGAGCTCCTTACAGAGCCAAGAACACCTACACCAGAACTAGCCTGACCTCTAAGACACCCACCCACACCCAACACAAGGAATCAGTCCCTTCTCTGCTACACAGTCCCTTAGGCCCTGCATTTCCTTCCAGTGCTATTCAGGGGTGATGGAGAAGAAGGCCAGCCCTCTAGCTCTATCTATGTGGTTTCCAGCCACCAGGTTTATCAAGCAAAACTGAGCCCCCATCCTTGCTCCTTACACAGTCTGAAGACCAACCATTGAACGCATGCAATCAATCAGAATTTCAGTTGAACATGGGAAAATGACTCTAAACAGTCTACAATAGCCCCAAAATGTAACAGTAAACACAGCTCACGACATGAGGAAATTAACAGTCCCGAAATGTATTAGTGAGCGCGACTCACAACATGGGGGAAAACAACAACTCGTCCTTGGCAACAAAGACACCAGGGAGACTTACCCAGACTCCCAAATACAGAGGAAAAACATACGCATAAGCCACAAACCAGCAAGCAAAACTTACACACAGTCCCTGAGTGTAAATGGCCTTCCACAGGAAAATTGTGGGTGATAGTGGCTGAACGGCTCCCAACTGGCTCCGCGAGTAACGACAATGGAAAAACACAGCGCGTGAGAGAAATCCACACCCAATTCCGACTACGGTTACAACACAGTCGATTCTTTCGTGAGGAAAACATGAATGGCAGTGGAAACGGCTCCTCTCTCCTAGCTGCATGAGACCAAGCCGGAAAGAAGTCTGTGCGTGGGAACAAAATAATAGACAATGGCCCCTACGTGAAGATTAGCAGCTCTACCTCTGCGCGTGGATGAACAGAAATCCCCCCCGAGGACGCGAATTGGAAGTGCATGAGCGTTTTTTCCATTGTGGAGTCAACCATGGGTGGAGGGTGCGTGTGGGTGAGGACTGACAGTCCTGCCACCCCACTCCCAAAGACAATAGTTGCCTCCACCACCAGCAGCAATTCTTAATGAAAGTGGTTGGAATAAAATAGGGGAAGAGGACACATGGGTATTTTTACCCCATTGGCCAAGGTTTGACAAATTCCCCCACATCCTTATCCTTGTGAAAATCATGCCCCTTTCTCATTTTAGTTGCCGCGATCATAGCTGGTCGGGTTCATTTAATTAATTATAGATGCGTATTTACATGATGACCAACATAGTATATGCCGCATGCCGCATGCCCCGATATACCATCGGTGACAATTTAAATCCAAAACATAGCATAACCGATCAACGGTGGGGCCTTGTCCTTTAGCTACACACCATGATCATTTACAATATATACATCATCATATACATCTAATGCAACGGGGTCAAAACCGGGGTGTTACAGCCCATTTCATCAAAACTATCGTGAACTTCATCATAAATTATAAAGAGTTCGTCTCCTTCAATTGAAAGGATGTGCTATTCAAAACAAAATCAAAATCAAGGTAACAAGAGAGTATTTAATCTGGAAGGGGTAAAATCAATGAATGAGATATGTTCATCTTTAGCCCATCAAAATAGGAAAGAAAGGGAGGGAAAAAGTGGCTATATTTGCTTCATCTTGGAATCATACTGACGAGTGTCAAACAAAGTTGCATATGGTACCATTTTGGCCATGATTGAAGATTTAAACCAACCTACATTGAGATAAAACCCTAAATCAACCATTATTTCTCACCAAGAAACTCCAATCCTCCACTCTTTACATTGTTGCAAAAATGATTTTAACTAGGGTAAACAATACTCTTTGATAATTATACAATTATGAAATTAAAGAATAAGGCAAACAATTTGTAATAAATATATGTATAGTAATACACGTAGCTGCAACTAAGTCTCTTGGAGACTTACCTGAACTCTTTGAAATAGGGTTTTAAACTGCAATGCTCGATTAACCTTCTATGGGCCACACACAAAGGAAGCCCCCAATGTTGCATATTTCTCAAATAAAATAGTCGCTGTTGGAAAAACTCCCCAAATTTCTTTCTCCTAATGTTTTTTCCCCAATTTTTTCCCTCCATTTTAATTTGAGTTTTAAAAATGGTTAATATACAATCTAATATATTTAAAATATATTAAAAACATATTATATATTATATATAATCCTAAAATATTATATTAATATACTAATATGTTAGTATGCTAATATATTAAATATTATCATATTAGTATACATATAATATATTAATATTGTATAAATAAATAAAATCGTAAAAAAATATACATATAGATGTATGCATCATGGATGTTTTAAAGTTATATCATATTTGGGTTCACATGAAAATGTGAACGATTTGGATTGTAAACAAATACATCAATTCTCATCGTTAAAGAAGATAAGGATGGTATGAAAAATAGAGAAAGCGTCATATTTCTGAGGCTTTGGTGATTTTAGTCAATTTGCCATAAATTAAATAAAAAAGAGGAGATACAAAAATTTCTTTTCAACGGATTGTAAAAGTTGGGACCAAACATCTCGTTTGCACTGAAAGGAACCTGAAAAATTTGAATCTCGTACAAAAATTCATTGAAACTTCCTCACACTAGAGAGAGCGATGCAATTCAGATAGAAATATATTATATTAATGTCTATGGAACAAAGAATTACAAAGTATGCAACAAATAGTGAAGGAAGTGGAATTTAGAGAGATATATATCTTACTCTTGGACTTACCAAAATTACGCTCCAAATAGGCCTTGCTTGCATATAGAAACTTTACTAAATCGTAAAATTTCATTGTAAAAAATGTAATTTTCCATTTTCATATTTGTCTTGTAATTGTTATCTACTAGGTGACTCAATTAGTCATTGTTTTAATAATTTTCAGTTGTGTCACATATTATCTATTCATGGTTTTTATCTCGTGACTAAATGAGTCGTTTAAAGTTGTGTTGTTCAAATTTAGTCACATTTAGCTTAAAAACACTGTTGTGACTAACTTTTTTAGTCACCTAGTAATTTATCACCTCTTTTTTCTACTAGTGATCTTCCTCATATTTTATTGACAATGCACCCACCACAATATTGTTTTTTCTCTTTAGACGATTTTATAACCATATCCAAGCATATTAGTGAGTTTCTTGTCTTGTGTCGGGAAACAAAACTACTGCTCCAAAAAATACTTCAAATTATAATGATATGTCTTGATTTAGAAGTACCTTTTGATGAAATATGGCTTCCAAGTATCTATTGTGTGAAGGATGGCCATCATCTCTTTATCATATTTATAGACTTTCCCAAATTTTTGTCACACAAAATTTTATTGGTCGATGTTAAGGTTAACCCTTCTTGCATTAAGATTGCACCAATACCTATGTATGGAGCATCACATTCCAGGGCAAATTTCTAAGTAAAATCAGGCATTGCTAGAACTGGTGTGTTACACATAGCCTCTTTTAAATCTAACACTACCTTCACAATTATATCATTCCATACAAAGGCATTTTTATTAAGTGAGTCTGTTAAGGGGAAAACGATTCTCCCATATATATTCATAAACTTTATATGGATATCAAGTAAGTCCTAAAAACCCACGTAATCTCTTCTGGTTTTTAGGGCATGGATAATCTTTCATTGCCTTATTTTTCTTGTGTTTCACTAACGCCCCATACTAACTAATAATTTGACCTGGGTATTCTACCCCTGAAGCCATAAAACCACATTTAAAATTCTTAAGGGACAATTGGTGGTCACGAAGGAATTGCAATGCTCTATCCACATGCTTTACATGGGAATCCTAAATTTTGATGTAAATAAAGATATCATCGAAGAAGAGAAGCTTAAAATCATAGAGGAATGATTGAAAGATCTTGTTCATGAGGCCCTTAAATTTAGTTGGTACATTGCAAAGTATGAATGACATTATTGAGAGCTCATAGTGGCCTTCATGTGTGTGAAAGTAATGTTCAAAATATCCACCTCTTTCATCCATATTTGGTGGTACCTTGGACATAGGTCCAATTTAGTGAAGAACTAGATACCATGGAGCTCATCGAAGAGATCATTAATAACTGTGATAGGGAATTTGTCTTTAATAGTCACTTTATTGAGAGTACAAAAATTAGGACACATGCACCAATTGTCTTCTTTGTTTAATGACATGAGCACTGCAATGAATATGGACTAGTAATGGGACGATTGACTTAGGACCCCAATAGTTATTGAATAATCTTTTCAATTTCATTCTTTTTGGAAAATGGGTGCTAATAAGGACACAAATTTGAGGGTTGATTTCAAATAATTGGTGGAATACCATGATCATGCTCACTACATGAGGGGGGTAAGCCATGGGATGTGTCAAAGACCTGTTGATGTTTGATAAAAACCCATTGCAAGTCAAGGTTATTTTATGGGGTGGGGACATCCATGACTTGAATGGCATGGAAATGGGAAATGATGTTGGAGTGGGTTTTCTTTAAGATATTTCCCATGTAATAAGATCATATAATCGTTGGAGAGATTGATTGAGGTCCTTAGAGGGTATATGCTCAACCATTTACAGTGAAACCCATGTGTATATCCTTAAAATATATGGTGACTAGGCACAAAATGTGTGACCAATATTCCCTAAGGACAACATCACAACCACCCATTTGATGAAAAAAACATGAGTTTAGAGTTGATAGTCTCCTAGATGAAGTCACATATTTTCACATCGTCCTCCACATTTCATTACAACATCATTAGCAATCATAATTTCAAAATTAGATATTGCAAGAACATAACAATGGTGTCCTTGAAAACACTCCTGTAAATAAAATTGTGGGTGTAAACCACCATCCTTGGAGAAGGCTTTCATGATGGCAAGGAAGGTTGAAAGTAAAAATATGGTGGTGGACACTAGAAATACCACTTCAAACACATATAGAGAGAATGATTTTCCTTCTTCTAAGCAACCTCAGAGTTTGAGACCTCAACAATTGGAGGAAATCAGAGTGAAAGGTATATGCTTTTATTATGACAACACGTACAGCAAGGGACATAAGTGTGGAGAAAAGAAATTATTCTACATAGAATGTGAAGAGGAAGAACAAAAAGAACAAGATCTGCCGCAAAAGGAAAAACTAGAAGTGGTTACTCCCACCATATCTTATCATGCTTTGGCTAGAATTAACACTCTTAAAATTCTCAAGATCAAAGGATATATAAAAAATAAAACGGTAAGGGTGTTGATTGATTTTGGTAGTACTCATCATTTCATTCACTGCCAAGTAGCCAAATATCTCAATTGGTTTGTATATACAATACCATAATTTCAAGTAATGATTGCAGATGGAGGAAATATCAATTATTCAGGGAAATTCCATAATATCAATCTTACTATGAGGGAATATGTATTTAATAGTTCCATGATTGCTATCCCAATGGGTGGTGCTGATATTTTAATAGGGGTTCAATGGTTATAATCTTTGGGAACAATGGCTTTTAATTTTCATAAGCTTTTCATGAAATTTTCTTGGGAAGGAAAAGAGTTTGTGTTAAATGGTATCACAGGGCAACCAAGAAAGGTGATCAACTATAATGGTATGACAAAACTATTGAATAAAGGAGAACACCGTGTAATTACACAGTTATGCTCACTAGATGTTCAAAGGATCCTATTTACTTAGATTTCAAAAGGGTACTTGCTAATCCTTCCAAGTTATTTGGATATATTCCAATAAGTATTCCACTTGATCAAGATCTGGACCATGTTATTCACTTAATTCCAACAAGTGTTCCTTCTAACACTAGACCTTACAGATACCCTTATGGCTAGAAGAATGAAATGGAGCACATGGTTAAAGTAGTGTCAGGAAAATCTATAGTTCAAGTAGTGGTAGATTGCATAGAGAACCAACAAGCAGTTCAACAAATTCAAAAGATGTCAAAAAACATGATGAAACAACAAATAAATCAACATCATTGTCAAAGGAGTTTTGAAGAAGGAAAAATAATACCAGAACCTGAACAAATCATCGACACAAGGAACAAACAACTACGAAATCGAGCTATTACTAAGTACCTCATCAAGTGGAAGAACTTACTAGTTTCAGATTCAACATGGGAAGATGGGTACTTCATATAGATGCATACACAACTACCCAAGTTTCGAGGACAACACTCAGTATGAAGGGGAGGGGCATGCTAAGACCTAAATGTTGGGCACATTTCCCCTATAGTGTGGCACATTGTCCCCCATATTGTGATGTATTACATATTATTGATGTCTCCTTGGGTCTATTACTGGGTCTATTAGTTGTTATTGTACACCTTTTTCTGCTATATATAGGAATGAGATATTTTCATTTTAGTCATCATTGTATCTTGTCTTATGTACTCAGTACATTGTGTAAGGAGGTTACTCCCTCAAAGAGGATTTCTTTTCATATATGTTCTTAATTATTAAGGTGTGTATTACTTTATTTTGGTGCATTTCTGCTATTTTTATGCTATTTTTGGGTCTTGGTTGCAGAACATAGTAGGTAAATATCCCTTTTTAGGTGAAGTATTTGAATCCTTCCCGACCTATGGAGAGGTTGATTAACCAATTTTTCTCAATGAAGACACAAAGGAAAATATTTTACAACTTGAAAAGCAAATGGACCCATACTCACTAGACAAGTTCCTGATAGATTTAACAGAAGCACTCTAACCTTCCAAAGATAAGCATTGGTTATTTAGGACCAAATTAAAATGAGTGAAGAGCTGCAAAAAGGGCCTTTCGGAGGTCATCCTTAGATGATTAGGGCCCAATTCCAACCAACGAAGGTTAAAATTAGATAGTTACGTTAAATTTTACGCAACAATCACCATAGGTGCAAGTATTTGTCTTAAGTGAAGACCCTTTCAAGGAGATAAGATGAATACTCTATGTTTGTCTCAGGTACCACACTATATTCCCCTTGTATTCATCTCTATGGAACCTAGGAAAGGAAAATATGGACACCATTTCATGGTCGGTATCTGTGCGAAATGACCGTCAAAAAGAGATAGTGCAAATGGGTAGGGAACATTGGAGTAAGTCTTAGACACAAATTTATCATTATAGTAGTGGTGTCACACTGAGGACTTTCCATAAATGAACAAAACCCAAATTCACATAACCCCACTATGACAGGGGACAATATGACCACTTGAAATAGTTTAACTTATTGCTTGACGCTTGTGTTATAGTAAATTTTACGACATGTAATTTGTGTTACTAATAGATTTTTTCACTCTATATTCGCCCCTATTTTCATTTTATGTGGCCTTGGATAAGTTGACTCTCCAATCATAGAACCAAGACCCTGGAAGTTAGGCTATTGATTAGTTTTTAAAATTAATTGTTTCTCTAGTTCTTTATTATGCCATTGCTTTTTAAAAATCATACTATTCACGAACAAATCACTGATAAGAAATATCCAAATGACTTGCAAACAATAACACTCTTTTAATTGAAGATAAGGAACTTTAAAAGCTCAATCATTAACTCTTTCACAAATTTTAAACAATGTCCTTTTGTTTCACTTTAAATCCATCTTTTCCTTTACCATAAAAAGCACAAATTCAAAATCAACAATACCAATGCAAAATTAAACTCGATCACTTGTTTACAAACCATACATGCAACAAATAATGACCGAAACTTTCCCTTTTTATTAACTACGCATGAAGTATTTAGAGAAGAAAAGTATTACTTAGACTAAACAACTAGGCATATTTAAAATTTTACTTAGAAACAAGTATTTTTGGTTTCTATTTCACCGATTGAAAAAGGTGAGAAATGGCAGAAAGAATTGTATCCACACTTCCTTTGCACACAAAAATAAACAATAACTCATGGATTTTTTTCTCACTTTATGATCTTTCACTTATGTAAAGTATTGACCAATTGGATTAATCTATGTTAATATTGTCTCAAAACTTACTTTTGTTTAAGGATATCTTAATAAGAATGCAAAGAGGCTACAAGGATGTTACAACTACTATAAAGGATAAAAGCGAAGAAGTCTGCTCACATAACCTTCTACTAAATACCAAGACTCATAAAAATTCCAAAAGAAACTCATGAATGTTAGATTTTTAAATTTTTTATGCCCAATAAGAAGAAGATCACTGAAAGAATGACAGGAAGAACAAGACAAAGAAGACAAACATTTATCCTAGGAAAATCTTGTGGGGATTAAAAACCAACAAAACTTCCTCGATATAGAATCCAACCAAGTACAATGTAATACCACAATACTAACATAGACTACTTCTCCTCCTTCATATGCACTCCTCTTTCTCTCTGTAGCAAACCTGCTTTAGTTGTGAGTGTTACAAATGAGGAGGGTGCCTAATATATTTATACACATCATACAAGAAGTCTAATAACCCAACATGTCCGAATTCACCTTTCGAACATGGATGGATTTTCTTTAGAGACACAAAAATACATTTTAATAATTCTTTTATGGGTACTATTAACCCGGCTTACAACGGAGGTTTTACCTCAAGACTTTACAAGACCATTATATCAATGACATCCCTAATCGGAGGAAAAACATCTTCATAAGGGAGAGACGTCAATAATATAATAGTAAGTACAATATAATATGTTCTGCAGTTACATTATTTCAAGACTCTCTATTAACAAGGAAGGTATTCTACATCAACAACAACAACAACATATACAACTGTACAACTGACTAGTGGATCTATATGTCATAGGAAGTTTTGTAACAACAACATCATGAGTATCATTGTCATCGTGGAACATCATCATCACGGAATATCATCATTGCATAACATTATCATCATGGAACATCATCATCGTAGAACATCATTAGCATAGAGCATCATCATCACGGAACATCATAACCGTTGATCATCATGAGGCATGATCATCATCATTAGTATGTGAATACTGGACATCTTCATCATCTTCAACATCAATATGTGAATACGGAGACATCATCATCATCATTAGTATGTGAGTACTAGGACATCATCATCTATAATATTAATACGTGAATACTGGGACATCATCATCATCATCAGTATGTGAGTACTGGGACATAATCATCTGCAACATCAATATGTGAACATTAGAACAAAAACAACATCATTAGCATGTTAGTGCTAAAAACAACATCATCAAAAAATAAATGCTAGATCATCATCTGCATCATCAACATAGAGATGTTGGAACAAAATCATCATCATCAACATATAATCCTAAGACAACATCATCATCATCAACATAGAAATGTTGGAGAAACATCATCATCAACATAGAGTGCCAGGACCACATCATCATCATCAACACAGAGTGCAAGGACCACATCAACATCATCAGCACAGAGTGCTGGGACCACATCACCATGCCCTTAGGACATTTGAAGCAACATCTCGATGGGTACTTCGATAGATTCATCAAGAATTTGTCTCTCTTACTAACCTTTTTGGGACAAACAAGCCTAGCCAAAAAAATGGATCTACCTGGGGACCAAAAAATCCTTGTCTGTCTTACTAACCCTTTCAATCCAAACAAGCCTATCCATACATACTAATCCCCACAGGATCAAATAGGCCTTATCTGACTTACTAACCCTTTCAGGCCAAACAAGCCTAAAAAGAAATACCTTATATAGACCGAGCTACCACACGACTACAACATGAAGCCTACCACATAATCATCATCATCATCATCATCACTCCCTCTTTCAAGGGAGGTCCTTTTGGACTACACCAAGCTTGTCTCAAAGTATTCAAACTTTACACGAGATAGAGGCTTAGTCAATATATTTGCCACTTGTTCCTCTGTAGGAACATATTGGAGCTGTACATCTCCCTTCTGCATCGTGTCTCAAATATAATGGAAATTTATGTCTATGTGATTTGCTTTGTCATGAAATATGAGGTTTTCTGTTAGCTTAATGCAACTCTAATTATCACAGTAGATATCAGTCACATCCATACAATCCTATCAACAACTTGTGGAGTCAAACTACTTCACTACAAGTTGAGCATGCAACAATGTACTCAATCTCTATTGCAATGAGAGCAACACAAGTTTTCTTTCGGTTAATCCATGAGATCACACCTGATCCCAAACCAAAACAACATCCTGAGGTACTCTTTCTGTCATCGATGCTTCCAACGCAGTATGAATCTATATAGCCATGTAGTCTAATCTCACCATTTATTGCATATATGAGGCAAAAATCCGATGTACCCTTTAGGTACCTCATCACATGTTTTTCTGCAACTAAGTGAACATGTATGGGATCCACCATATACTGACTCAATATGTTTACATCAAAACATATATCTAGTCGAGTATTCGTTAGAAACATTAGCGATCCAATAATCTGTCGATATAATGTAACATCGATTGTATCTGAGGAATCATCATTCAACAACTTCATGTTAGTCACCATTTGAGTGTTCATACCTTTGAAATCTAACATCCCAAATATCTTTAGTTTTTCAACATCAAATTTTCCTTGATTCAGGAATATCTTATTTGGGTGTTTCCATACTTCAAGAACAAGAAAATAGTGCATCATGCCAAGATATTTCATTTTGAATTCTCTAGTAAGCTTCTTCTTGGATTCATTAATGATCTTCTCCTCTCCTGTTAGTAAAAGTTCATCAACATATAATAATAGAATCACAAGACCTTTATCGACAACCTTGTAGTAAAGGTTGGATTCTGCTTCACTCTAGGTAAAGCCCAAGCTCATAAGGAATCCATTAATTCTTCCATACCGCACTCTAGGTTCTTGATTTAATCCATATAGTGGTTTCTTCAATTTGCATACATGTGAATTTATGTCATGGGTTTTAAAACCTGGAGATTGTTCAGTGTATACTTCTTCTTCTATCACACCATTTAGAAATGTCGTCTTTACATCCACTTGGTGTAACTTCCATTTCATCTTGGGTGTCTAGGAAAGAACAATTCTGATTGAGGTATATCTTGCTGCTGGTGTAAAAGTCTCTTCATAATCAATTCCTTCTTTTTGTGAGAATCCCAGAGCTACAAATATTTCCTTGTACTTCTCAATACTATTGAATGTTTTGTCTTGAATATCCATTTTGAAGAAACAACTGACTTCTCTCTTGGTATTGGTACTACATCTCAAACATCATACTTTATTATAGATTGGTAGTCTTTGATCATTGCATCCATCCATTACTCCTTCTTTGTAGCTTCTTCAAAACAAGTAAGTTATGCATCAACAAGATTACACATCAAGGCCACATACCTAGAATAGGTCCTTAATATCTTGCTTCCTTATGGAGCTCCATATTTTTCCACACCTTGAATTACATCACGAGCCTAAGCTGGTCTTCTTTTCTATGATATCATCTCCAGAGGCATATCCGTAGTCCTTTGAGGCTCTACCATGTCATGGTCTTCTGGTATTGATTCTTCTTCCACATTGCAGACTGGCATTCTACATGTTTCTTCAACTCTGGGGGATTCATGTTCTTCTTCTTGATCTTTATCAACATGGTTCTTTGTGGAGTTACTAAAAGCTACATTTTCACCAAATATAACATCGCTACTGATCTTGATTTGTCTATAACCTAGAATGTACACTCTATAAGCTTTAGACTGATCACTATATCCAACAAATATTCCCTCCTTTTTGGAAGGGTCCAATTTTGTTCTTTTCACCTTGGGAACATGTAAACACATGACATCCAAAAATATTCAAATGGATAACTTCGAGCTTCTCTCCAGTAAAAATATCTTCTGGATTTTTGTTCCCAAGAGCACTATGAGCAATTATGTTTTGAACATATACTACGGTTCTAGATGCTTCAACCCATAGGTGCATGGGTACGTATTGGTCATGAATCATGGATTTCACAACTTCCATAGTGGTTCTATTATTTCTTTCCACTATTCCATTTTGTTGGGGATTGTAGGATGTGGTGAACTCCCTCTTAACCCTAGCTTCTTTGTAAAAATATTTGAATTCATTAGAATATAATTCTCCTCCATTGTCAGATATCAAGGTCTTGATCTTCTTTTCAGATAAATTTTCCACAAGAGCCTTGATTTCTTTGAATATTTCAAATACTTCATATTTTCCTTTGAACAAGTAAATCTAAGTCTTGCAGGAATAGTCATCTATAAAAGAAACATAATAAACATACCCGCTTAGTTATGTGGCTGACATTGGACTGCATACATCTGAATGAACAATGTCCATCATTCCTTTTGCTTTACTATTGCTTCTTGGAAATGGGTTCTTAGTGTTCTTCCCTTGAGGACAGACTTTGCAAAATCATTCATGATTGACTTGAGTCTTTGTTAAACCTGTGACAACCTTGCTCACAGTTGGTAGTGCTTTGTAGTTCACATGAGGAAGGTTGATGGTACTTGGTGTTAGAGCTAAGTATGTATGTCCTTTTATCTTGTAAAGTCCCCCTTCTTCTACACCAATCACAACTGCATTATCTATTGTCTTTCCCTTTTTCCACATAATTACTTCTCCATCTACAAAATCAACTCTGAAGCCCTTCTTATCTAGAGATGAGATGGAAAGTATAGTCTTCTTCAATCCTAGGACATATAATACTTCCATCATCTTCATAGAATTCCCCGAGTCCATCTTGTAAAAGGATTCTTCCATTCTCTTGATGGGATATTGATAGTAATCTCCAACCTTTACTTTATAAGGATAGTCTTTTTGGACACGACATTGAAAAAAGTCTTTATAGCCTGTCATATGTCTAGAATATCCATTGTCTACAATCCAAGTGTCACTTCCGTGAGGGACTGATCCTGTAAGGGTTCATATCAAGATATATTCTTCAGTGGAGTCTTCATCTTCATTGTCATTTTCTTTGTTTGAGTCATCATCTTCCATTGCATGGGCATGGGAATTCTTATTTCCCTTCTTGAATTTTTTTGCTTTGAGTGGAAAATTTCTTGTAATGTGTCCCATCTTATGACATATGAAGAATTCAAAATATGAGAAGTCTCTTTTGGGTCTTGAGTTCCTTGGAAAATTTTGATTTATCTTGTGATATTGATCATATAACTTTCTCTTGTTTGATCCTTTCTTTACATGAGATGCCAAGGATTTATCTTCATCATCATTTAGCTTTTATTATCTGTTGACTATTCTTCCTTCTTCCCACATACACTCCTCCCAAAGTCTGTTGAAATTGGTGAGATTTATTCTAGCACATATACCTCTAATGAAATATTTCCAATACATTGGGAGACCATTCAAGGTGGTCATCACAACTCTTTCTTCCTCCACCATGTCACTGATAGCCTCAAATTGTTCTTTGATTTGAGACACTATTGTAAAGTATGACTGCATAGTTTCTCCCTTTTGAATATTCGACAATCCATTGAGTTGATTTCTCAAGGTCATTCTTATGTATGTTCTTTCCTTTAAATAGACTTGTCAAAGCATCGAACATTTCTTTTGGAGTATTCTTTGATGATACTTGAGGAATCAAATGATCATTTATGGAATCAACTACAATCCTTTTGGATTTGATCATGTCCTTCTTGTGCTTGGTATTTGCTTCATCTCCCTCTGGTTCCTTGACCTCTTCTTGTATGTATCCTTCTAGATCATTCTCTTCAAGGATGAGCATGATTATGTACTTCCATGCTTTGAATTTTCCTACTCCTTCAAGATTTTCATCAAGCTTGGTTTTGTTTGTCATTTTCAATGAATGAGAACCTAAAATGGAATGTAGGAGACGATACTCACCAATTTGAGGACTGCTTCTGGAACCTCCTTCGGGATGACCTAGGGTTTGATGGTAAAACCCTAATTTTCAGCTGTGAACACTTGTAGGGATGAATTTTGTAAAATATATACCTCCCCAAGGAGAGCTAGACTTTATCTTACTTTTCCTGAATCTGGATATGGAACCTTGAAAAATATAAATCCCTAGTTCCTCCCGATAGTAGTGACAGGTAAAAAAATTAAAATCTTTGGAATTGAATTTTTCCACCACAGAAAGATGCTCCCTCCTAGAGTGAGTTGAAATAAACTTATTTTTCATCTGATCTGACAAGGGAGTTTCCCCAAAAAATAAAACCCTAGATTATTTTACTATGGGAAAAACTACCGCACAATGTCTTTTTTTAGGTCAACTCTAATACCATGTTAGATTTCTAAAAGTTTTATTCCCAATAAGAAGAAGATCATTGAAAGAATGGCAAGAACAACAAGACAAAGAAGCCACAAATATTTATCCTAGGAAACCCTCGTGGGGAAGAAAACCAAACAAATATTTCTTGATATAGAATTCAACCATGTACAGTGTAAGACCACAAGACTAAGTAGGATTCTTCTCCTCCTTCAGATGGATCCCTCTTTCTCTCTCCAGCGAACTTGCTTGAGTTGCGAGTGTTACAAATGAGGAGGGTGCCTCATATATTTATACACATCATAAAGGAAGTATAATAACCCAACATGGCCGACTTCACCTTCCCAACAGGGTCGATTTGTCTTGAGAGTCACAAAAATACATTTTAACAATTATTTTCTGGGTACTATTGACCTGACTTAGAACAAAGGTTTTATCTCAAGAATTCACATGACCAATTACATCAATGACATCCCTAATCATATCCGAAATGGAGGGACAACAATAATATAATAATAAGTACAATAGAATATCTTCCACAGTTACATTATTTCAATAATGAAGATGCCAAACAACCAGAATTTAGGCCTCCAACAAGGTGAAGGTTTTCAATGCTATTTTCTTTGAGGGATATTCCCTTGTTACACACTTCAATCATGTATTTATGTGACTATACAATAAATAGAGCACATAATGGTATGTGCGTGATATGACTGCAAGGAACATACATATGCTAATGTCCCCAAGGAATCAACGTATGACGAGACTAGGGAATAACAAATCAAATAAAAAAAAACTTTCTTAGAAACAAGTTAACTATGACTTACGAAGGATTCTAAGAATGACTATTCACTATAGGAAAACTTTGAAAAATTAGAGGAAAAATCAAATCCTATGAGGTATCCTTTAATGAGATAGTCCCCAGTATGGTTTCCAGTTTTGTTACATGATTTTACTCACCTAATAGGTAGTGTTTGAACTATCAACGGATCGAAGGGAAGATCTAAATCTAAATTCCTACTTGTTAAACTGATTGTTAAGGTCCTTAGTACTCAATATCATGTAATAAATCTCATTAGAAGTATAATTTATTATTCAGATGGAAATTTTTTTGGAATAGCCTTGCTAGAACAAGAGGCTTTTTGTCAAATGATAAACTTGTAAACTTGGTTGTTTTTATAATGATTTAAGCTATAAAAAAACAACAATGGGCATCAAGCATCATTGAAATGATTTAATTTGAAACTTTTTATGGAAGAAAGTGTAGGACACTAGTGTATTGGGATAATCCAATGAATAAATTGTTCTGGGGATAGAAATGCTTAAGGAAATGGAACAAGATATTGCAAAAAATAGGAAAATTTCAAGGCATCCTAGGACAAGAAAAAAATATATCTAAAAAAAATAGAGTGCGTATATAATTTCGTGTTAGGGATGATGTTTACCTCTAAGTGAGGCCAAGGAAAATACTTGAGGTATGGAATTTGTGCCAAGTTATCACCAAAATATTGTGTTCCATTTGAAGTGCTTGAGATGATAGATCTAGCTGCATATAGAATTGCATTGCCTACTATTAATAGAGATCATATTCATGTTTCTTTTCCTAAGAAATACATACATGACCCTAATCATGTGATTGATTGGGATGTAATCTGTGTGGAACCCAAAGAAGAGTTCCAAACATATCCATTATGCATATTCGACACAAAAATAACATTTCTTCAGAACTGAGCCATTGAACATGTTGTTGATGAAATTGTAACTTTGGAATGTATTCACTTGTATTTCTTATGTATTGTAACCCGATGTTTATTCCAGGATGTACTTGATTCATGTCATGCCCCGATGTTCCTATCAGGAGGTTCTATAATGTAAACAAGTCATGTCAAGTCATTATGGGTAACCCTCCTATTGATCAAGGGTTAAAGTCCCCGCAGTTCCGGGGCACTAGGGTTATTAGAATCACTTAGTGAAGTCAGACCTAGTTGGGTTTAGTCAAGTCAGGAATTAGTATAAATAGAGAGCTAGCCTCTCTATTTATCACACACTCACTCACACTCAATTGTAGCACATAACTGAGGAAGAGAAAGACACTGGGACAAAGAAGAAAGAGGTTACTGCTGTCAGGAGATCATCTTACTGTTTTGGGGTTTTACTTTTGGTGTTGATTCTATCTCTGAGGAAGTTGCAGGGTTTTCTCCATTTATGGTTTCCCCAAGGAAAAAAACTGTGTTCATTGTCTCTTATGTTTGATTGCTGTGCTTGTTGTTCTCTCAGTTAAAGATCATAATGTTATGCTAGCTTAATGTTAAAAATATAACATGGTATTAGAGCTAACCTGAGAAGAAGACACTGTGCAGCTGCGGGAACTAGGGCTTCCTACTTTGTGGATATCTCTCCACATATTTTCAGCAAAATAAGGTTGGAATAACTCTCCTCCCTACAGCGCATATTTCTGTCGAAGCAGAATCCAATTATGAGGTTTTTCAGTTTTGGACCCGACACTGCTGCCGAAAATTAGGGCTTTTTACAGAAGTGGAATTTTTCAGTGAGCCCATGCCTGGATTGATCTCCTCCTCAAAATAAAAGTTAGGGATCAAGATCAAAGCATTTGGTTGGACAGAACTCTGGAAAAGAAAAACCCTAATCTGCTCCTGAACCAGCACTGCAGAATTTCAGCTCCAAATCCAGATCCGACATCTTGACCTGGTAAGATCTAAATATTTTGCATTTCCATTTGAGTTTCTCAGTTAATATGTCTCATCATACCAAGCTTGATGAAAATCTTGAGAGAGCTGATAAATTTCGAGCCTAGAAGTATAGGATCTCCTTGGTCCTGGAAGAAAATGAGTTGGACTCCTATATCAGTGAGGAGGTTCCAGTTCCAGAGGGAGATGAGACTAATGCCTTACACAAGAAGAAAATCGTTATGGAAAAGAGGATCATTGCTGATTCAATCAAGGATCACCTCATACCATAGGTGTCCTCCCTAAAGACACCTAAATCTATGTTTGATGCCCTAACCAAATTGTTTGAAGGGAAGAACATAAACTGGAAGATGACTCTGAGAAACCAACTGAAGAATGTAAAGATCTAGAATGCAGAGACCATCCAGTCTTACTTTACAAGGGTCTCTTAGATCAAGGAACAACTGGAAGTAGTAGATGAAGAAGTGGAAAATTCAGAGATTGTAATAACCACCTTAAATGGTCTCCCTAGATCATGGGACTCCTTTATTCAAGGAATCTGTGCCAGAAAGAAGCTAGTCAAATTCAACAGACTATGGGAAGAATGCTCTCAAGAATAATCTCAGATAGCAGCTCGAGAAGAGAAGATGGGAAGTGAAGATCAATCTCTCACATTTCACTCCAAGAAAGGTAGAAGAAACTCTCATCACTCCAGAGGTAAGACCTTTCACCATAAAGATAACATTAGAAAGGACTTATCTAAATTAAGATGCTATACATGTGATGAAAGAGGACACTTTGCAAAAGACTATCCTAGAAACAATATTAACTCTCATAAGAAGAAGGGAAACAAGAGAAGACATCATGCTCATGCTACAGAAGATGATGAACCTTCCAAAAGGAGAACCAGATATGAAAGTGAAGATTCTTCCACTGATGAAGAATATGTTTTGATTTCTGCTCTCACGGGAAACATTACTCACGGAAGAAATGATTGGCTTATAGATAGTGGGGCTTCCAAACATATGACAAGATTCAAAGAATCCTTTGTGAAACTCTCAGAACATGAATCACCTCACAAGGTGAAGCTCAGAGATGACTACCAGTATCCAATAAAAGGTAGTGGGGAATACTCCTATAAGATAGACACTGGAAAGTCTATGAAAATGAAGGAAGTATTGTTTGTACCAAGACTAAAGAAGAACCTCCTCTCCATATCTGCATTAGATGAAAAAGGCATGAGGGTTGCATTTATAGATCGCCAAGTTATCATGTGGCCAAAGGGAAAGACTATTGATGATGCAGTAGTGATTGGGGAACAAGAAGGAGGTCTATACAAATTGAAGGGCCATCTAGAACAAGATTTAGTCCATGACACAGTAGAGCCAAATGAGCTTTGGCATAGAAGGCTTGCACATGTGCACTATAGAGCACTACCACTAGCAAGAAAATTTGTTGAAGGTCTTCCATAAATTCAAGCAAAACATGATGGGGTCTACAAAGGATGTGCGAAAGGAAAGAACACAAAGAAGACATTTCCAAGTAGCGAGAGCAAAGCAAAAGGAATCTTGGAAATCATCCACTCCAATGTATGCGGTCCAATGTCATCAAGTTCACTAAGCGAGTATGTATACTATGTTTCTTTTATTGATGAACTTTCTAGGAAGACATGGATTTACTTCATGAAGAACAAAGATGAAGTATTCATCAACTTCAAGGAATTCCAAGCCTTGATCGAGAACCACATTGAAAAGAACATCAAGACCTTTCGATCAGATAATGGCAGAGAATTAACATCAAATGAATTCAAAGAGTTATGCAAAGACTCAAGGATTAAGAGGGAGTTGTCCACTCCATACAATCCACAACAGAATGGGATTGCAGAAAGGAAGAATAGAACTATCATGGAAGCTGCAATAGCAATGCTTCATGATCAAGATTTGCCTATGAATCTATGGGTAGAAGCTGCCAGAACAGTGGTGTATGTACAAAACCATACTCCACACAGAGTACTCAAGAACAAGACTCCTGAAGAAGTATTCTCCAACAAGAAACCAGAAGTCAGCCATCTCAGAATATTCGGCTGTCCTGTATACATTCACATTCCAAAAGAGAAGAGAACAAAATTAGATCCTTTAGGAAAGAAGGGCATATTTGTGGGATACTCTGAAAGCTCGAAGGCTTACAAAATATACTTCCCAGGATTCAAGAAGATCGACATCAGTAGGGATGTGACATTTAATGAAGAGATAGCTTACAACAAATCCAGAAAGAAACCTGCTAAAGTTCCTAAAGAGGTGGAAGCACCCATAATTCATGACACAACCATGAATTAAGAAGTTCAAGAAGAAGATCGAGAATTTGAAGAACCACAAGAACCTATAGATCCACCTCAGGAGAAAAATCCTCAGAAGAGGAAACCTGCTTGGGTACAAGAAGCTATCCAAGGTGCAGAAAGATATGGGGCTCCAGAAGAGAATCATAGAGAAAGAAAAAGGACCAGATCCTCCTCTGGGTATGTAGCATTATTATGTGATTTCATCGATAAAGAACCTTCCAATTATGAAGAAGCAGCAGAATGGAAATAATGGAAGGATGCTATGATCGAAGAGTATCAATCGATCCTGAAGAATGATGTTTGGAATGTTGTCCCAAGACCAGAAGGGAAGTCAGTTGTAACTTCCAAATGGATCTACAAGATCAAGCATGCTGCAGATGGTAGCATTGAAAAATATAAAGCAAGATTTGTTGCTCATGGTTTCTCCCAGAAAGAAGGAATAGATTATGAAGAAAATTTTGTGCCTGTATCCAGATACACTTCTATCAGATCAGTACTTTCCTTGGCTGAAGTGATGAAATGGAAGATACACCAGATGGATGTCAAGACTGCTTTCTTGAATGGTGTAGTAGAAGAAGAAGTCAAGAGTCTCATGTATGAAACATGCACCCAGGACTTGGTACAACAGAATTGATAGCTTTCTATCCAGTTTGGGCTTTACTAAGAGTAAAGCAGATTCCAACCTTTAATACAAGGTTGAAGATTGAAACCCAGTGATGCTCCTACTACATGTAGATGATCTATTTGTAACAAGTATGGATGGGTTGATTGCTGATACGAAGAGGAAGCTTGCTGCCGAGTTTGAAATGAAGGACTTGGGTATGATGCATTATTTTCTAGGCATGGAGGTGTGGCAGAATGCAGATGGAATTTCCCTGGGACAAGGGAAATATACAATAGAGATCCTGAAGAGGTTTGGGATAATGGACTGCAAGGCTATGGCCACACCTATGGCATCGAACCTAAAGCTATTGAGTGATGCTTCATCAGAGACAGTTGATGCTATGATGTATCGTCAGATTATTGGGTCCTTGATGTACCTAGTGAACATGAGACCAGATATTTTCTTTGTTGTGAACACCTTGAGCTAGTTCCTGACAGATCTAAGACATGTTCACTTGATTACTGCAAAGCATATTTTGAGGTACCTGAAGGGTGCAGTTGATTATGGGATCAAGTATGAGGTGAGTCAGAAGATTAACTTGGAGGGTTATGTTGATTCAGATTGGGCATGTAGTGCCATCGATAGGAAGAGCACTTCAGGGTGTTGCTTTAGGATGGGATCAGGTGTGATCTCTTGGTTTAGCAGGAAGCAATCCTGTGTGGCACTAAGTACAGCTGAAGCAAAGTATGTCGTAGCTTGTTTAGCTAGTTGTGAGGAAGTATGGCTGAGGAAGCTACTGTCTGATTTATTTGATCTCCAGTTGGATGCTACTTGTATACATTGTGACAACCAGAGTTGTGTGAAGTTGTTAGAGAACCCGGTGTTCCATGACAAGTCAAAGCATATTGAGATCAAGTATCACTATATCAGGGATATGGTGCAGAGGGGAGCAGTGAAGCTCCAGTATGTTGTGACGGATGAATAGATAGCTGATGTGTTGATGAAGCCATTGGCTAGAGTGAAGTTTGAGTACTTTAGGGAGAAGCTTGGTGTTCTCCAAATCAAGGTCCCTTCCAAGGGGAAGTGATGAGTCCATGAGCCATTCTAACATTGTGAGAGGATTGGTTCCTTCCATGGTCAGATGTAAGGGCTGAGCCATTCTATCATGGTGAAAGGATTGGTTCTTTCCATGTCAGATATGAGTGTTGAGACATTCTAATATGACTATAGGATTGGTTCCTACATGATCAGATATAAGGGCTATTGCCATTCTTGGAATGGAGGTGCCTAGTCAGTTACCAGGAATACTTGGTCTAGGACTGAGGGCCATTCTGATATGACTGTGAGATGTGTTCTCACATGATCAGATGTGAGTGCATGGCCATTCTGATGTGATTGAGGGATGTGTTCCCATTTGATCAGATATAAGGGCTAATTCCATTCTCGTAGAGATTGGAGGCACCTGGTCAGTTACCAGGAACCCTCAACCTATGGTTGGGAGCCTTTCCATCATGGTTGCAGGATGTGTTCCCGCATGGGTGGATGTAAGTGCAGAGCCCTTCCAGCATGGTTGGAGGATGTGTTCCCGCATGGTTGGATGTAAGTGCAAAGCCTTTTTAGCATGGTTGCAAGATGTGTTCCTGCATGGCTAGATATAAGTGATGAGCCTTTCTGATGTGATTATAGGATTGGTTCCTACATGATCAAATGTGAGTGTTGGGCGTGCCTTTCTGACATGGTGTTGGATGTGTTCCTCTCATGGTTAGATGTAAGTGCTGGGCGGGCCATTCTGACTTGGTGTCAGATATAAGTGCTGAAGAAGACCTACATGGAAGCTAGGCCTGCAACCAACATGAAAAAGGGCTGGCTCTGTAGAACTTCCTATGATGAGAAGAATCATGAGATAGCACCCCTGATGATGATCCAACAGTAATGATCCAGATCGAGTGATGATCTAGATCTAGAGATGATGCTCCAGTGATGATCCAAATCGAGTGATGATCCAGATCTAGTGATGATGATCCAGATCTAGTGATGATGATCTAGATCCAGTGATGATCCAGATCCAGTGATGATGATCCAGATCCAGTGATGATGATCCAGATCCAGTGATGATCCAGATCCAGTGATGATGATCCAGATCCGAAGATGAAGATGACTTGAAGATGAAGATGACCTGAAGATGAAGATGACTTGAATATGAAGATGACTTGAAGATGCAGATGATGAGATGATCCAGAGAAGAAGACCAGTGATGAAAATTGTGTCGAGAGCATACCTTCCTAGTTAAGAGGGAGTGTTGATGAAATTGTAACTTCGGAATGTATTCACTTGTATTTCTTATGCATTGTAACCCGATGTTTATTCCAGAATGTGCTTGAGTCATGTCATGCCTCGATGTTCCTATCAGGAGGTTCTATAATGTAAACAAGTCATGTCAAGTCATTATGGGTAACCCTCCTATTGATCAAGGGTTAAAGTCCCCGCAGTTTCGAGGCACTAGGGTTATTAGACTCACCTAGTGAAGTCGGCCCTAGTTGGGTTTAATCAAGTTGGGAATTAGTATAAATAGATAGCTAGCCTATCTATTTATCACACACTCACTCACACTCAGTTGTAGCGCATAGTTGAGGAAGAGAAAGACATTGGGGCAAAGAAGAAAGAGGTTACTGCTGTCGAGAGATCATCTTACTGTTTTGGGGTTTTACTTTTGGTGCTAATTCTATCTCTGAGGAAGTTGCGGGGTTTTCTCCACTTATGGTTTCCCCAAGGAAAAACATTGTGTTCATTGTCTCTTGTGTTTGATTGCTGTGCTTGTTGTTCTCTCAGTTAAAGATCCTAATGTTATGCTAGCTTAATGTTAAAAATCTAACACATGTAAAGGTGGAATAGTAGTAATTTGGTCTCAATGAGACTACATGGGAGCTAGAGGATGCTATGTGAGAGGCATACCCATTGTTTTTTTATTTCCATGAAAAATTAAGGACACATTTGTTCCAAGGGGGAGAGGAATCTAATACCCCTAGTTTTGGAACTTGGAATGTATTAAATTAGATTATGTCAAATGATGTAAATCTGTTAGTAAAGATTCCTACTAGGGAGCTCAAGTACAAGGCATAACTAGTGAATGGATAGGGATGCATAATATAAATATTTATATATGGTCCATGTGGTTGGATTGTAATGATGACTCAAAGTTTATGTAAATATTATGATGAAAAATAATAAAATTGTCCAAGATGGTTGTGTAAAGAGAACTAGAGGAAATATTATTCCATTGGAGTAGAAGAGGAGATGGGGCCTATGGGAGATTGAATCATATGTTTCCAAGTGTCAGCCTTAAAATTAATCCATTTATTCCACGTTCCTTAAATTAACCGTTTACCTCATTTTAACTTATTAAATATAGTAATTGAATGCATGTGTGAGGTTGGTTGGAAAGTCTTCTCATATAGTTATGAAAGCATGTGATGTATATTCTTTTACGACAATTGTAAAAGTCCTTCCTTTTATAGTTAGAAGCAATTTTAGTTTTCTTTTCACCAATACTCCCATATCTATTGGAGTCTATCCCTCCATTTATATGTAGAATTCATATACTATGTATGGATTCAAGCTCTTTTTCTCCATTTGTTATTAACCAGAATATGAAATTGACTAGAAATTAGTATTATGAGAAGGAAATTACACACAATAGAGGAAAGCGAATGGTTGTAGGTGAGAATAGATGCTAGGAAATATAGGAACCTTTATTTGTTGCTTATTTGATACTTCGAGATGTTTGATAAGCCTTGAATTGATGTTATAGGAGGTTCTCTAAAATCATATATCGAGTTGGATTCATTTTGCACACATTGAAGAACACAGTAAGGGTTGGGTACTCTAAGGGATTGTTGAGTAGAGAAATACCTTGTGTTGTGTGGGGTAGTGGAATATATTTCCAAGGCTGGGATGGATGAATGAGATGAATTTAGTACTTAGTGATGAGAATATTGGATAAGAATGAGAGAAAATAGGTTGGGTTGAGAGAGAGAGGGAGAATCCTTTAGGTGTTTCCTTCATCTTGGTGGCCTCATAGCCCAACTTGGGGGTGGTATTTGTTGTTGATACCTACATTTGGGTGGAAAATCACTCTTACACAAGCAATTTCTTGTATATTTTTCAATTAAAAGATAACTATTATGTGTTGTATCCAAAGTAGACTTGACATGTATCTAATATAGTGGCCACTTGCTTTGGGTTGCTAGAGACAAAACTACCCTAATTATGTCTAACCTTGCTGCATGAGAAAACATTTATCCATAATCAAACCAGGATGTTGTGCAAATCCTTTGGCAACAAGAATTGCCTTGTACTTTTCCACATCATCATTTTCATGAAACTCGGACTTATAGACCCATTGGAATCCAATGCTAGTGGAAGATCTACAATATCCCAGGTATTGTTTCTTTCGATTACTCCAATCCATTGATTCATTGCAAAAACCCATTGTTCTTCTTTGAATACATCTTCAAAATATATGGGTTGATTGGATGTCAAGGAAAATGTGCTTGTTAATCAACAAGTTGTTCATAAATTTGTTGCAAACTCTTCATTTTCTAGTTTATTAGAGAAGATATAGTGGGATATAAGTCATTGCTGAAAGAATGAATGTGCACTTTTTGTTTTATTTAACTTTGTAATTGTAGCCTTGGAGGTTTACATTAAAGAGTTTTCTTTCATGTAGATTCTACAACCTATAAAAAATGAATTTGACTTCCAATTGTTTCACTTGCTTGATCCCCAAGATTTATCAATGTGGAATTTAACATCTCTGTTTACAATAAGCTTCTTGGTGACAAAGTTATAGAGCCTATCATTTTTGGACTTGTTGGATTATTGATAAATATGCATAAACATACATCAATAAAATTACTAACATGTAGATCAATAACCAAAATCTAAGTAGTCTACTTTCCTATCAATGCAATAAACAAATAATCAAATAATAAGAGAGGAAAAGAGAAAAAGAGATAATACACTAGATATATGTGGTAAAACATCAAATGGGGAAACATGCAAATGAATTATTAATCTGATCTATTATTCAAAAGCATCCACTCTTACAATACATGGAATCCTCGAATAAGCATCACAACATACTCCATCTTGACTTCATGCCACAATGACACACAATAATGTGCATTCTCTCATCATGTATCCAATGAGCATACTTCACCTCTATTATATATCTAGAGGTATGGGATATTTATATCCCATAATACACATTGGATAAATAGGTTTCCACTCCTCTTATATAAAGAATTGTAATAAGAGTTTTAACTTGATGATACACATGGCGCAATTCCTTTTTTATAATTTGAGAGTTATGAAGTATATTATGCCTTATTTTGCTAGTTAGACCATCTTAACATCATATGACATCTCACTAGTAATAATCACACATACCAACAACATCACACTAGTCATTATTACATATTCTAACATCCCCCCTTAATGATGACTAGGGAGAAACAATACAAATGGAGGAAGATGGCATTACATTATCACCCCCCTTGACGACAACTTCATAATTCCCCATAATTTCGCCTCATGGATTTTATGAAGATAACAACTACCTCTCATTGAATCATCAAATCACAGCTGAACGAAGTTGTACAATGAACTCTTTTAGAACACCACAATAGTGTATAGAAACCTCAGATGGCTAATACAAGAGAAAATGCGACTAGCAGACAGTCATCAAAACCATAGCCCAACTGAAATTGAAAGAAATCTACAATAGGTCTCATAGATAATACAAGAACCACAAATGTTCTATATACCAAAAATGTGTTGCACATGCATTCTTCACAACCAAGTTGAAATATTCAAGAATCTATGCAGCAGACCTTATTATGAATATAAGAATCCCATATGGTCTATGTATTGAAAAATGTGACCCACAAATAATCATGACTTTAGAGAAGAATATGGTTGCTAGGATTTCATTACACTATAACTGGAAGAAGGCGATATTATATGGTATTTTATTACATTACATTCCTTCTTAATTACAACAAACATCTAGGGTAAAGTGGAAAAATATTTCAACTTTGATCTTGTTAAGGATATGATGTAGATAGGAACAATGTTGAATGACCAGAGATAAGAACATCAATATGCTCAAGGTGGGAAGGAAAGGTAGAACCAAGCTGTCCCACAACTCTCCACAAAGACCCATGTGGAGAAAATGAAGTAAATAGAGAGCTAATATGCACAAATAACTTCCAAGCGTAAAGTATATAATCAATATGATAAGCCCATAATGATAATGAATATGACATGATATATGAAGGATAGAGAATATAAAATTAGTTTTACACAAACAAGGGTTAACGAAAACATATAAATAATGAGAATAATAAAAATGAAATAAATTGAAATCAAGTCTAGATTGGAGAATATAGTCATCAAGAAAAATTAATTTCGATATAGTAAAAAAAAAAATGTCTTTTTGTTGACAACTTATATTATGTACAACTAAAAAATAAAACTAAAGTGAAAAAGCAATGTACCTGTTATACCAAAATCCTGTCACCATCATGTGATAAGACCTTTGACATACTTACTTGCCCTGAATCCTAGCTTCTGGAGTGAATACTAAATGGTTTTTTATCAGTCTGTCATACAAATTCCCAGCACCGTGCATGCCCCTTTATCCAGGAGCGGTACCCTGCTTGCATCGCCTTTCATCAGTTGTCCACAAGCGGTGCCACTGCCCATTGCCCTTGGTCCATAGGCGGTTATTACCAGAACTGCTCTGTCATAGAAGGAGAAGCACAGTACCCTGGGTAAAAAGGGAAAGAGAGAAGCTTCTCGAGGCTTCTAGATGATAAGCCTCGAGATATCCCTTATCCCTACTGTTGTGGGTTGGTTGAGCTCGATATCCCTCATCCTAGGATCTTAGAGGCCACCTCACCCACTAATTTCTCAACCATCTCTATCCATTAATTACCTATAAATATGAGCCCATAGCCATGGTTGAGGGGAGAACATTGAAGGTATTGTTATGCTGTTGGATTGATTCTTGGCCCAAGATCATTTGGAGAGAGCATAGAGAGCTAGAGTCGGAGCTTTTGGGAATGAAGAGCTGGTTTCATGGAGATGCATGTCAACACTAAGTCTTGTTTGTAAACTTCTTCATATTTCTAATGCAAGTTGATGTTCTGTCCCATATATATTGTTGATGTTTGATTTTAGATATATATTTCTAGATTCCTTAGTCACTAGCATAGATTAGTAGATCATATTATGGTTGCTTTGATCTGTTTCGTGTTGAGCTTGATTGCAGGTACACAGGTGGACTATCAAATCCTTGTATTCCAGATATCTACAACGTCTAGGGAGAGTTATCAGCCTCTGTGATCTATTTGTTCTGGATCTGAACCATTCAGACCAATGGAACACCTTGCTGTCCGCAGGAGGTGAAATATTCCGGCTAACAGTACCCATAAACAATAAATAAATATAACCAAAAAATCTGAGCATATTCTATGTAACCTTATCCACATAAAATTCTTTGTGGACATGTGGTGACTCAAACTTGAGAAGTAAAACTGAAGTAACCTTATCCACATAAAATTCTTTGTACAACACTAAGCACTATGAAAAACAAAGAGTTTTATGCATTGGGTCTAATATTCTTCTTAAAAAAAAAAATTCATGCATGGTCGGCAATGCCAAGGCATCTGCTATAATGACATGCCGACAATGCCAAGGCATATGTTGTAATAGTAATTGATTTCACCCTCCCAATAATTGTAGTACCCTTGAAAGTTGGACATACAAATGGATGCCTCACAATGACACAACAACACTATTTCCATAAACTCAGTTTCGTAGAAATTAGAAGTGGCAATATCCATGACCACTAACAATAAGAAATTAGAAGATAGGAAAGTTTAACAAGAATGCATAGAGAACATTATAGTTAGCCTATTGAAAATTCTTGTAAGGCACAACTTAGAATGTACAATCATATCACCGATATAACAATATCACCAATATCTCACTGACAAACTTTTGCTTAAAATTTGTTTCTAAGTGTATAAGAGATCAAAATCAATGTTAACAATATTTAAATATTTCAAAGAAGACTATGGCAAGTGCATGTGTGGTTGGTGATCAAAATAAACTTATTATCATGATAGGTACAAGGAAAAATGGAGGAAAATACTTTTTTGTTTATTCTGGGTATTGGATTGTGCAAAGCAAGATATGAGAGTCGAGCTCAACTACAACATAACACAATATAAATCTGATCCTAGTAAATGTGGACATGAATTCAAGCATGGAAAGTAAAGAATTATCTAGTTGAAAAGCAAAGTAAAGTGTGATCTAACGTCTTATTGACCATTTTGATATAGAAGTAGATTTCAAGATTAATTAATTGTATCAAAAATTTCTTTTAATATGACAATATTTAGCAGATTCAAATGTGCATGAAAGTTGAGCCACACATCTACCTTAGTTGCCAATTTGCAAGAACACATTTTCAAGAAAGAGTAAATAGATCAAAATATGCTTATGAATACGTTCGAATACAAAATGATAGTTTATCTAGACACTAAACAATTGGGGACTAGTTTCTTTGACTTGAAATGTGCAAATATTGCTAGAATAGCACTGCAAAAGCCACATAATGGAAGTGTCCTTGCACTTTGTAGTTTTTTAGAACATAAATATGCATATTTTTGTTAAGTTTTATAGATATGGGCCCTTTGATCCTTATTTTTTCTTCATAATACAAAAATAAAACATTTCATAAGTATTGAACTTCAAAATCCATTTCCAACTGTAATATTTGTGCAAGATTTTAGACCTAGAGGAAAATTTCAAAATTATAGCACTATAGAAAATAAAGGTATATTCCGCATGAATTTTTCACTCCAATTTTCCAAAATGTCCATAATTTATGGAGTTTGTTAACAATGATACACCTTAAAAAACACTTAAGGCCTAATATAATCGATATATGAAATTTAAAGTCTTCTTTATAAAAAATCACACAACAATGCTACATAATCTAGTTATTTTTGGAGACATGAAACTAAAAGGTTTTAGCTTATTACATTATATTCCAATTAATCACTTTTATATGGTAGGACAAGTTGTACTATATTTTGTCTAAAATGCAATGAGAAATTAAATATTTCCTAAAACTTCATTCAAATCCATTTACATCTACTTCTGCTGCTACCAATTAATATTATTGAATTTTTCAAAATACAACATAATAAAGTTTAGAAAAATCAATGCAATAATGGATTTAAACCCATTGAAAATACCCAATGTTCACCAACACCAACAAATAATTTCTCAATTTCAAATCAAAGGAAATATTATAAGCATGAGTTAAAGTAAGTCTTTAAAGCAAGTCCATGCCTAAACACCTTCACATTTAAACTGTGAATGTTTGCTGACAACAATAAATAATTTTTGAATCTCAAAGCAAAGAAAATAGTACAAGCATGACTTAAACCATGTCCATGTCTAACGGCATACGCATTTCAACCGTGGGCAAACGAAAGCCTTATTTAAAAAAAAATCAACATTTAAAACATAAAACAATGTTTACCAAGTCCCAAAATTGAAGGAAAACCCCAATTGTAAAAGATTAAAACAATGCTTCAAATTGGGTTTGCTAAAATGAAGTCAAAACTTTAATATAATTGAAGGTCCATACTTCTCGTGATAAAAAATGAAGGCTAGAAAACCCAAATGGCTCAAAGAACTAAAATAATATAACTGAGAGCTTATGTATAAAACATTCAACAAATCAAGCCCACATGGAGTAGAGCAAGTGGTAAATGAGGAAATGACATGAGAAGTTGTAAATGGAAGGCCACAAGTTCAAATCCCCCCAACTTACCCGTTCCCCATGCTTGTGGTCTGTGTGGGTACACCTAGGGGTATAGTGGTAGCAAACGAGAATTGACCTTGTGTCATGTGGGTATGAGCCCTGCCCCCATTGTCGATTCCCCTAGTACAATAAAAAGGTATTCGACAAATCAAGATTATAAATATGGAAGGAAATGCCCAAATTTTAATATAAGTTGACCAACAATAGAAGGTGAAGGATGAGCTATGGAGAGAGAAAAAAACAATGACACTTGAATGTATGAAAATAATCTTGATATTCAAAATCACTAGCATGATGTTAAGCTTAGATTTGGTCTCCCAATAAAGACATTATAAGGAAAATGAGAACAACGAGGTCTTATGAGGAAAGGATCAATATTGGAGGCCACCAACATTATTTAAGGGTTGGAAGCAGGAAATATATGGAAAATTTACTATGTGTGTTTGGGAAAGAGTTGATAGCACATACAAAATACAAATTAAGCAGTAGTGTATTAGGTTTTGTCAAAAATTTTGTTTGGTAAACTCTATGCTAATTGTGCTTTTGTGCAAGCCAATGATCATTCTCAACTCCCTATATTTAGAAGCTATATCTTCAAATGTGATAATTGTTGCAGCAAAAATCCGTATCTTGGGACGATATGTCTTTATGTCTAGTTGATTTTGAGGGACATATAAGCTTAAGTTGCATAGACATAAATTTGATTATACACAAATTTAACATGCGACCATGTCTAGAAGAAATAACAACAAGAATAATTCTAAAGTAGTAACAAAAATATTAAGTGTTATTGTTACAAAGAATAAACATTGTTTCTTAATTGCTAAGTTGCATTTTGGCTCATATTTTCCAAGCAACAAGAAACTGGGACATTGAGGCACATTTGGTATTAATACAAGTGAAAAGGAATAAGAAGAGTAAGCATTGACAATTAGAAATTAGTGCCTTTTGATTTTATGATAGTTTCCACAACGAGTTGATTTTTTTTGTAGCATGGACTTGCAACTAGAGGACTAATCCCTATACTAGAAATTTCTAGTTTATATTGCTATAAAATCAAGGACATAGTACAATGCTTATTTCTTTGGGGGATTTCAGTGCGCAAAGTAGGAAATTTGTGTAAATCCATGTATGCTTGAGATTTTGTAGTGAAATGAGGGTGCTAGCCCATGTCACACAAATCATAAGAATGCGAGTAGCTGTTTTTTTTCTAGCGTATCAAGAGACTAGGTACTTGACTCCTATCCATAAGTTAGTGAATGCATGTAGCTATTTAAATTTTTTTTCTTGTGTTTAACACCATAGTTCCTATAAACTTTGAATTTCTTAAGAATAATGAAGCAAAAAAATATTAAAGTGAAAAACCGAGGCACTAAATGGATGTGTCATGTTGGTTGAAAGTAAACATAAAGTATTTAAATTATGGGCTATGGATATACTTCACAACTTTTTCTTACTTAGGTTCTTTTGATTTGAGCTAATGTATCTTATAGCTTGCAAGGTTAACGGATTTGATAGTTGTTCCTATGAGAAACAAAGATTTTGATAGGTCTTAAAGTATGAATGCCATGTAAAACCTATTTGAAATCAATAACATTGTCTGCTTAGAAATTAGATATACTTGATGGTGTTTCTATTGTTTCAATTAATCAATGAACTATAAATTCTTAGAGTTTCAAACACAATAAACTTATAAATATAGAAGACCATGAAAGCAATAATAGTATTTTACCTACTAAGGAAAATCATTGCTTCTATGAACCAATGAACTATAAATCTCTAGAGTTATAGAAAGAGCAAACCCATAAATATACAAGATAACAAAATTAACGATAGTATACTAGCTGGAAAGAGAATGCATTGGTGTGGCAAAGTCAATAAAGGAAGCATTGAATGAAAATTTGAAGAAAGGCAAAAGGAAAGAGTCTAAATTGAGGAATGCAATTTCGTAATTTCATTAGGTAGAGTTATTGTATTATCATCAACAAAATTGGTGACAATGTAATAGAAGCATAATTTTATAGTCTGTCATTGAATGGAATATCAATATCCATTAGAAAAGTGAGTTATTTTCTATGTCCAAAATGTACATAGATTAATGTTTTTTGGGATTTCCAAGAATTTGTAGTGTCTGGTACGAAGTAGAAAATGCTAAAGATAAGAAATTAGAAAATAGATGTTGCCACTAGTGACTCTTGATTCCAATGACAATATTGTCCACTATCAATGCAAATATGTCCTCCAGACATAGTCCATGCAGATTGAAAATTGCGGACAAGATGCTTTTGGTGTAATCTACATAATAAATTGTTATAAGCACTGTAGCTCGACGATCCCAAAAGCACCTTGATGGAAACAGGCCAGAGGCCATTTTTTATGCTAGTGCAGCGAGCAAATGTTTTTGGCTATTTATAGATTTTATGGCTATTTATAGCTGTTCGTGGCTATTTTTAGAATTTGTCTAAAAATATGTAACTTATTCCCGGTTAAGGGATTGGAGTCTTTTTCTAATCCAGGTTAACGAATTAGGGTATTTGGATGTTGCGGAATACCTATATTTTGTATTGTGAGGATTCATAATGTAATGAAGAGAATATAGGAGATGTGGCTCCAAGGTTTTCTGGTTTTTCCCGGTTAAGGGTTTCTAGGGTTAATCTCTGTATTTATGTGTGAATGATGTGTTGTGATCTCTATTTTGCTTAAAAGAATATGTATGCTTTGCTTCTTTGCATAGGTTTAAAACTTACATGTGGTATCAGAGCTTGATTTTGGCATCAAGGGGATGCCTTTGTTGCTAAGGGTTCGACGTGGTTGATAGATCTCAGGTCTGTGATAAACCTGGGTTCAGTGGGAGCTTTGGAGTGTTGATTTGTGCATTGAAAGAGAATGGCGAGCACTTCAAGAATTGATATCAAGAAATTTAATTGCCATAATTTTGAGCTATGGAAGCTCAAAATGGAGGATCTTCTGGTAGACTGGGAATAGTGGATTGTTGTGGATCCGGGTACGAAATCCATTGCAAAGTCAAAGGATGATTGGGATAAATTAGAAAGAAGGGCAATGAGTACAATAAGATTGTGCTTATCAGACTCCATGTTGTTGAATCTATATGGTGAATATACTGCAGTAAAGCTATGGGAAAAACTAGGGAGTTTGTATCAATCAAAATCCCTTATGAACAAGCTGTTTCTGCAAAAGAAGTTGTTTCACCTTAGAATGGACGAGAATGACACTATAACAGAGAATTTGAATGTCTACAATACTCTGGTAATTTAGATAACCTCTGTTGGTATTAAAATGGCTGAAGAAGACAAATGTATTACATTATTGTGTTCTTTGCCAGATTCCCGGGACAACCTGATTGTTGCAATAGGTAGTGCTAGCCAGTTGAACTTAAAATTTGATGAAATTGTATCATCCCTACTATCATAATAGATGAGGTGGAAAACCATGGATAATCATAACATGTATGCCTTGTCTGTGAGAGGTCACTCCTAGGAGAGAAACAAAAATAAAGGATCTGGGGGGAGATCTAAATCTAAGGGTATATCTAAATCCCTAGGAAAAGGAATAAGGAAGTGTTGGAAATGCAGTAAAGATGGGCACTATAAAAAGGATTACAGATCTAAGAATGTTGAGAAAGAAAAGGGATATGAGGATACTCGTTCCACAGAGGCGAAGAACTCCTTAGAAGAAGGAGGGGATGTGTACCTAGCTTCCACGGGTAATCCTTCAGAATGCGAAATATGGCTGATTGACTCAGGTGTGTCATGTCATATGACCCCTCATAGGGAGTGGTTCTATGAATATGAAAAGTACAATGGAGGAGATGTGTACTTGGGAGATGATTCACCGGCTAGTATCACTGGACGTGGTAGAGCCAAGCTAAAAATGAAGGATGGAAGGATTAGAACTTTTCCTGGAGTTCTACACATTACAAATCTAGCAAGAAACTTGATATATGTCGGAAAGATGGATGTTGCAGGTGTAAAGACTGTGTGTGGATATGGTAGTTGAAAAATGGTTTGAGGATCAATGGTATTGATGAGGGGAGTTCGGTATGGAACTCTGTACAAAATATTGGGAAAAACCATCATTGATGAATGTAACAATTCTGTTGTGCTAGAGGAAGGAGGTAAAGATGACAAAACCCTGACTGCATTAGGAGGAAAGACAATGCTATGGCATCAAATATTGGGGCATATCGAAGAAAATGGACTTCGATCATTACAAGGTAAAGGTATGGTTGAAGGTATGACTGATTGCACTCTAGATTTTGATTTCTGTGAACATTACATATATGGAAAACAAGATCGAGTAAGATTTGCATCTAGTGCTACAAGAGCAAAGGGAATTCTAGAATTAATAGACAGTGATGTGTTTAGACTTGTTCCTATTCCATCATTAGGAAAATATATGTATTACATTTCATTTATAGATGATTTATCAAGGAACATATGGATTTATTTCCTTCAAAAGAAATCTGAAGTATTTGCTAAGTTTGAAGAGTTTAAGGATCTTGTAGAAAATCAGTCAGAAAAGAAAATAAAGGTGTTGAGGACAGATAATGGTGGAGAGTTCCATGGGAATGAATTAGAGGAATTTTGTAAGAAGTGTGGTATAGCAAGGAAAAAGACTACTCCATAAACACCTCAACAGAATGGATTTGCTGAGAGGATGAATAGGACGTTGATGGAAAAGGAAAGGAGCATGCTAAGTAGTGCTGGGATAGGACAAGAATTCTGGGCAGAAGCAGTGGAGACAACATGTTACTTGGTAAACTGATCACCCACATCAGCATTGACTGATAAAAATACACAAGAGGTATGGATTGGTAAGAAACCCTCTGTTAAGAATCTAAAAGTTTTTGGTTGTGATGCTTATGTACATGTTCCAAAGGAGAAAAGGAGCAAGTTGGATAACAAAGCCGAGAAGTGTATTTTTATTGGCTATAAAGATGGTATGAAAGGGTATAAGCTTTGAGATCCTATAACTAAGAAGACTATTAATAGTCGAGATGTTGTGTTTTGAGAGGTCAAAGAAGTCCCTAGACAGAAAGTGAATCCAATGGAAAAGGAACCAGATAAAATAGAGTTTAAGTTAGAAGGTGAAGAATCTGACTCAATAGAAGAAGCAGAATCAGAAGAAGAAGAACCTCATACTCCAGTTTTGAGGATATCATATTGAGAAATAAGGCAGCTAGAAAGGTATTCCCCTCCCGATTTTCGCTCTCATTTTTCTATGTCTATTACCAATGATGATCCTAGAAATGTGAAGGAAGCCGTTGATTCAGAGGATAGTGATGTCTAGAAAAAGGCCATGGATGAAGAAATAGATTCCTTGGAAAAAAATGAAGCTTGGAATCTAGTCCAGTTACCAGCTGGGAGAAAATCCATTGGGATCAATTGGCTATTTAAAAAGAAGTTGAATGCAGAAGGTAAAGTGGATAAGTATAAAGCCTGCTTGGTAGCAAAGGGATATTCTCAGGTAGAGGGGATTGATTTTGGTGAAATATTTTCTCCAGTTGCAAAATTAACTTCTATTATATTTCTTCTTTCTATTGCTGTTGCTTTTGATCTTGAAGTAGAGTACATGGATGTGAAGAAAATGTTCTTACATGGGGATATGGAAGAAGAAATATACATGAAACAACCAGAAGGGTTCATAGTAAAGGGAAAGAATGAGTTGGTATGTAAACTAAAGAAGTCCCTTTATGGTCTAAAGCAATCTCCAAGGACGTGGTACCAAAAGTTTGACACATACATACTTGGATTGGGGTTTGTGAGAAGCAAAGCTAGTCACTGTGTATATTCCAAAAAAGTTGGTGATCACTTCATTAACATAGTTCTATATGTTGATGACATGTTGCTGAATGGAAACAACAAATATGTTATAAAGGAGGTGAAGTCTCAACTGTCCTCCAAGTTTAATATGAAATATCTCGGTGCTACAAGCTTCATTCTGGGAATGGAGAGAAGAAGAGACCATGCAAACAAAGTGATCCATTTAAATCAAAGAAAATTTGTTGAGATGATACTACAGAGATTTAACATGCAGGAAAGTAAGCTGGTTAAGGTTCCTATTCCTGTAGCTATAAAGTTATATGTAGAGAAGTGTCCCAAGACACAGGAAGAAGGAGAAGACATGTCACGGGTTCCATATGCCAGTGCAGTTGGTAGTTTGATGTATGCAATGGTTTGTACAAGACTAGACATTTCTCATGTAGTGGGAGTTTTGAACAGATATATGTCAGAAACAGGAAAGGAGCATTGGACAACTATAAAGAGGGTCTTTAGATATTTGCGTGGCACCACATATTATGCAATCTGGTACCAAGGAAGACCTAGACCAGACAGAGTAATAAATGTACATGGATTTGTTAATACAGAATGGGCTAGAGACCTTGATCACAAAAGATCTACAAGTGGGTATGTGTTTAACCTATTTGGAGGAGCTATTAGTTGGATGAGGAAGAGACAAGCTATAGTTACACTCTCAACTACAGAAGTTGAATACATGGCAACCACTCATGCAAGAAAAGAAACTGTGTGGTTGCAAAGATTGTGTTCAGGTATTGGGTTTGTACAGAAAGGTGTAAGGTTAGATTGTGATAGCCAAAGTGGAATCTTCCTGGCAAAGAACCCTGCTTATCATGCTAAGACAAATCATATTGATGTGGAATATCACTTTGTGATAGATATGGTTGAAGACAAGAAGGTGTTGTTGGAGAAGGTTGACACCGTGAAAAAAGTTGCAGACTCATTAACAAAGTCTGTTAGTACAGAGAAGTTCTCTTGGTGTAGAGAATCTAAGGGAATTGCTGCCCTGAATCTATGACTTTATGAGTACATGACTCATTACTATGCAAATGAAACAACAAGTGGGAGAATGTTGGGTATATGTTATATTCTTTTCATGTGCGTATGGAGGGGAGGTGCACATGTCAACACTGCAACTCAACGGTCCCAAAAGCACCTTCATGGAAAAAGGCTGGAGGCCCTGTTTCCATTTAGAAATGGCCCTATTTATAGATTTTATGGCTATTTATAGATTTTTGTGGCTATTTTTAGAATTTGTTTAAAAATATGTAACTTAATCTTTGTTAAGGGATTGGAGTCTTTTTCTAATCTAGGTTAATCGATTAGGGTATTTGGATGTTGCAGAATACCTATATTTTGTATTGTGAGGATTCATAATGTAATGAAGAGAATATAGGAGGTATGGCTCCAAGGTTTTCTGCTTTTTCCCTATTAAGGGTTTCCAGGGTAAATATCTGTGTTTATGTGTGAATGATGTGTTGTGATATCTATTTTTCTTAAAAGAATCTGTATGCTTTGCTTCTTTGCAAAGGTTTAAAACTTACAAATTGACTAGGGTACCATCCTCCCTGAGAAAGGGTCTTGTAGTTTCACTATCTTTAACACTCTCTCTCAGCAAGAGATGCATTCTCATCAACACTAAGCTTGTTTCGGAAGTACTTAGACTTTGACAAAGGATTACTCAACACATTAGTAAATTGTTTACTTGACAAAGCATATTGCACCATCTACCAGACATGGTGATACTTCCTTTTGATGTGTTCCTACCTTTCATAGAGAAAATGATTTTCTGAGAACTCCAAACAACTCTAACTGTCAGCAAGAAGCTTGGTATTTTATAGATCCACTTGGAAGTTGTAAATGACTTCCCTTGTTAGCTGAGAACCACTTTTAACATGACATTTAACATCTTTACCTCTTCCAAACTTGATGTTTGGTTGCCTCATCATAAATTGAGGATTCTAAATAGTGACATGGATCATCTGAGTTATCAAACTAGAGCAATCATGAAACCACTCTGAATAGGTTTCTCAAAGAGATCAATTGAAGACTCCCTGACATCCTTCCTCTGGTCATCTAAGAGAGATGACTCATGGACTGGGCTTATTTCCCTGTATATATCACCGGGGATGATTATGAAAACTTTCTTCAATGAAGATCACAAATTTTCTTTGCAATCCCATTCTACTTGAGATTGAGGAGCATATTTGGAACCCTATTGATCTCTAAATTAGTTGTTCCACTATATCAATAAAAAATTCCTAGTAGTTTCTCTCGGAGGATGAACATTCAACATGAATAATTGTGTATTTTTTGGATCCTTTTGCTCCTTCTGTACCGGAGAACTCAACTCCTTATTGATATGTGCAATTAATTCTAAGCATAAACATGATATACAAACATTCATTACTTGTCACATATGTAACACCCCAGTTTTTGACCCCGTTTGCATTAAATATATATGATGTAAATATTGTAATTAGTCATGATGTGGAGCTAAAGGAAAAATCCACACCATTGATTTATCGTTTTATGTTTCGGCGATTAAAATCGATGCCAATGGTATTTTGTGCTAACCGGCACATTATAATTTTGGACATCATGTAAATATGCAATTTAATTAAATACCCACAAATAGCTATGTCAATGCAACATTAAAAGAGATGGGGGCATGATTTTCTAAGGATAAGCGGGGGGGATATTTAACCTTTGGGGCCAATGGGGAAAAGGCAAATGTTAATGAAAGAACCCATCAAATTGTCAACCACATTTCTTGTCTCATTCAACCAATCATTTAATTTTGCTAGAAATTGGTTGATGTTAGGATATTTAGACACTTAGGAGTTAGTTAAGATCAACTTGTGTAATATATCCGTTAGGTAAAAGTGTGTTTCTTTAGTATGCATTTGTAAATATTCTAATCCGACGATCACGATATGTTCTACACATTGAGTGATTCAACGGTTCAACTTCTCTTAGATCATACCTACCATTGATCCGTGGCTTAACATCCGATTGGTCTATGATCTCTATTTAAATAGCATTGAGGGTCATTCACTAGTTGATCAATTATGAGAAGATCATGTAACTTTCTTTCTTTTGCATAAGAAATTGTTCCAAGTAGCTATTTGGCTAGGGCCGTTGATTGTTTCCCTCTCGAGAGTTTTAAACACGTGACAAACATCGATGTGTTGATCTGTGATATATTTATGTAAAGCAGTTTCTCAAGGTGTTTGGTCTTTTGGTAGTACCCTATGTACCCAAACATGGTATTAGAGCTTTTATGAAGAGCCGCTTTCGGTTTTGATCTAGATCTGGAACCGGTGTTACCAAAACTTTGAAAGGGTTTCTGGTTCTATATTTTCTGTGCATTTTTGGCTTCTATAAGCTGTTCCATTGCATCCAGAGTGTCGTTTCCATTGGGAAATAGTTTTCATTTCATCGAAAACGGTTTTCCTTTGTTCCAAAAACACCCATTTTGGCAAATCCGAAGGTATAATGTTACAGTGATGGATTTGTTTTTTTTTTAATCTCTCATATCTTATCAATTTTATTATTAGATATTTTTTTTGTTTTAGTCTCATATTGTTTCCTTCCTTGACTGCGTATGCTCTTTTCCGTGCACCTTGCGCGATCGCGGTCAATCAGAAACAGTAAGGGAAAGTTTTTTTCTTGTCTTCTCGGCTACGTATGCTCTTTGCCGTGCACCTTGTGCAATCACGGCAAATCAGAAACAATGAGAAAACTTGAAAACGTAGACTTTCTGGGTAAGCTAACCAAGATCTAACCCCATTGTGTGGAAAAAGTTTTTTTGTTTTTGTTTTTCGTTTTTTTGTGATTTGTAGAAAAAAAAGGCAAGCACGGAGAACGAGAGAGAAGAGTAGTAAAAAAAAAAAAATCCCCCTTCATTTTTCCATTCTTTTACGTACCTTTTAAACTTAGCTCACTTGGTCCAAAGTTGTTTTATTCCTTAATAGGTCTTGAGTTCAAGTTTTATTAAGCTACTTTTTAGTGCATGTAATTTATATTTTCAAGTTATTTTAATGTAAAAATGCATCTCACATAAATAAAATAAAATAAAAAGTGAGTCACTTAAGTCTTTTAATTTATTTCCGCACTATTTAAAAGTAACATTATTATAAAAGTGAACCTCACTTATTCTACAAAAGTGATTCACTTCAAAACAACTTTACTGTAAAGTGATTGTCGAAGGTTGATCTTGGGAAGAGGGGGGTTCTTTTTTTTTATTTGGTCAAGTTAATATCTGCCACGTCCCTATTGGGGACATCTTCAACATTTTCTTTAATCAAGCATAACTTCATCATCCAAAATCAGTTTTCAGTGTCGTTTTTTTTTAAACCGCATATTTGTTCAAGCTCTTTGTAACTAGACAGTTAGTTTCTATTTTTTCAGCCATTATTTTACAGTATGGCCGCCCCTTGTGATATTATACTTACAAGTTCTAACTATTTCTCATGGAAATCTAGTATAGAGGATGTTCTACGAAGTAGGGGACTTTTCAGGATAACCTCAGGGAAATAAATAGAACCCACTGATGATGATAAGAAAATTAATTGGGCAAAATATGTGATGAATCTCATGTATTGATTGGGATGTCAATCTCTACTGATTTGCGATTCCACATATCTGGAATTGATGAACCTGATAAAACTTGGGAAAAGTTGGAATCTATGTTTGGTAAAAACAATGAAATTCGGGGTTATTAGCTTGAGAATAAGTTGCTTTCCTTGAATCCAAATGATTTTTCATGCATTCCAGGCTATTTATCTAAGTATAAAACTCTTAGACTCTTATGTGCAGAATGCAAGATTAAGAAAGAAGACAAACAATGTATTTATCATATTCTTTCCAAACTTGGACCTGCATATTCTGTTTTTGTATCTACATTCTACTCCATGAAAGAATCCTTGACTGCAGCTAGCTATCAAGAGCCTAGTCTTGAATCCTTTTGTGATTCCTTAATTAGAGAGAAAGATAAGCTCATTCATCTTGGAATAATTAACAATGCAGATACATCTGGGAAAGCCTTATTGTCCCAACAGAAAGAAAAGTCCAAGCCTCCCAAGAAACATAATTTTCACAATAATAAGCCAAACAACAAGGGTCCCAAACCCTCTTAGTCAGCTCCTTATTTAAAAAATGACAAAAGATCCAAGCAAAAAGGAAAGAAGTCTGAGCATCATTGCAATCTTTGTGGGAAAGATAATCATGATGAATCTAAGTGTTTCAAGAAGATGGCAGCCTTGGAAGCAACAATGAAGAAGCACCACATCAGCATAGATTTGTCTTCAGACTCTAACTCTCATGGACATGCACTTTGTGCTTCTGGTTACTCTTATACTGCATCTTCTTCTTCTACTTCAAATGAATGGCTTATTGATTCTGGAGCATCTTATCATATGGCTAAGGATGAAGACATATTTTCTACTATGCATGAATGTAACACCGAAAAAATATTTGTTGGTGATGATAAATCTCTAAGTGTTGTAGGATCTGGAACAGTTCCAGTAGAAAATGGTCATTTCAGTGATGTACTATGTGTTCCAAAAATTTCCTACAATTTGTTATTAGTCTATCAAATTACTCATTCAGGTGAAGGTAAAACTGTGACTTTTACACCTCACCAAGTTGTAATCAAGGATTTTAAAAATCCTCAAAATGTCCTTGCTACTGGAACGGTTGATGATATTACCAGGCTGAACAAATTTAACAACTTTGGGTCATCACCTTTTCCTTCAGTTTTTGTTGCTCATAGTGATAACTTGAGCAAACTTTGGCATGAGCGATTTGGTCACTTAAATTATCACTCATTGCAACAACTATGTAAATATAATATGCTGACTGGTCTTCCAATGGTATCTTGTAAGGATGGTGTTTGTTCGGTTGTGTACTCGAAAAACATCGTCGGGACAATTTTGACAAACGTGCCTCTTGGCACGCCTCGGTTCCTTTGGAGCTTGTGCATAGTGACTTGTGTGGTCCTCTTCCATCTGCTTCCTTTTCTGGTTTTAAATATTTCTTAATTTTCATTGATGACTACTCCAGATGCACTTGGGTTTACTTCCTAAAACTTAAGAGCGAAGTATTCAACATGTTCTTGGCCTACAAGGCCCTTGTTGAAAAACAATCTGGTCATCAAATTATTAAGTTAAGATCTGACAATGGAGGAGAATATGTTAACAACAAGTTCACTACTTTCTGCACTGAACAAGGAATCCAACAACAACACACTGTTCCATATACACCACAACAAAATGGTGTAGCTGAACGAAAGAACTGCACTTTAAAAGAAATGGCTAATTGTATGATCTGATCTAAGGGACTAAGTCTTCAATATTGGGATGAGGCCATAAATTGTGCAAATTACATAGTTAATTGCACACCCATTAAATTTTTACAAGGTATAACATTGGAAGAAGCATGGAGTAAAATTAAACCAGATGTAAGTCACTATCGTGTGTTTGGTTATGAAGCATGGGCTCACATTCCGAATGAAAAATGGAAAGCATTGCAGTCTAAAAGTGAAAAGTGCATATTTGTTGGATATTCTGAAGATGTAAAAGGTTATAGACTTCTTCATCCCTATTCACATGATATAATCATTAGAAGAGATGTTAAATTTGATGAAAATCTCTTGGCCTGCGAGCCTAACTTGGCAGGTGTGCCATCTTTGGCCTGCGAGCCTGATTCAACGATTGTGCCTTCTTCTTCTTCTTCCAACTTCCTTGACAGGTTTCCAACTCCAGTTTTTGATGATGACAGTGAGGATGAAAATCCACCTTCACCTGTTCATGTTCCTCCAATTGCACCAGCACCAATACTTTCTCGATGGGTCCATTCAACATGTGAAGCAACTGGTGATCTTGCCGGTGATCCTAGAGATCAACGTCGAACACGTTCTCAGTTTCAGCGAGCCTCTTCTCTTTTGGATCAAGTTTCTGAGAATCATGATCCAAAAACTTTTGCAGAAGCTTCAAGAAATCCAGATTGGGATGCAACTGTGGATGAAGAATATCGTTCCTTAATGGTGAACGATACTTGGGATCTTGTTCCTCTTCCAAAAGGAAGAAAACTTGTCAGATGTAAATGGGTCTACAAAACTAAGTATGCATCATATGGAAGTGTTGAAAGACTTAATGAAAGGTTAGTTGCCAAAGGTTTTTCCCAAGTTGAAGGGATTGACTACAATGAAACCTTTGCTCCTGTCGAAAAAATGAATTCCATCTGCCTTGTTCTTTCCCTTGCAGCCTTACATAACTGGGAAGTCCATCAAATGGATGTAAGGTCTGCCTTTTTACATGGTGATTTACAGGAGAAAATTTACATGGAACAACCTCTTGGATATGTTCAGGATAACTCTTGCCTTGTTCGTCTCCTTAAGAAATCCTTATATGGCCTTGAGCAATCTCCTAGAGCTTGGTATGCCAAAATGGATAGCTTTCTCCTTGACACTAGTTTTTCTAGATGCCATCCTGACCCCAATGTCTATACCAAGAAAGTAGGAAACCATCTCATCATACTTGTTATTTATGTTGATGATCTTATCCTTACTGGTAGTGACCCTAAACTTATAACCCATGTGAAATCTAGTCTTAAGAAAAATTTTGAAATGTCAGACTTAGGACATTTGCATTATTTTCTTGGTCTCCAAGTCTTGCAAACCAAAGAAGGAATCTTTCTTTCCCAGTCTAAGTATTCTTGTGACCTTCTTCGTCGCTTCCACATGGAAGATTGTAAACCAGCCCCTTCTCCCTTCCAGTATGGAGTCAAACTTTCTGCCACTTGTACTTCCCCTAAAGTAGATGCCCTGTATCATCAGCTTATTGGTAGTCTTTTATACTTGACTCATTCCCTTCTTAACCTTTCCTTTGCCGTTGGTTGTGTTGCCTGTTATATGCAAATTCCTCATGAAAGTAACTGGAAAGAAGCAAAAAGAATACTTCGATATATTCGAGGTACAATTCAGTTTGGGATTCATTACAGTACACGGGGGAAACTTTGTTGGTTGGTTTCACTGATTTAGATTGGGCCGGCGATCCTGATGATCGGAAGTATACTACAGGTTATGTTTTCAGTCTGGGATCTGGACATATCACCTGGGCTTGTAATAAACAACAAGCACTTTCTCTTTCTTCAGCAAAAGCAGAATATCGAGCCGCAGTTAATGCCAGTCAGGAAGCTTTATGGCTTCGATAGATCCTTTTAGAGTTTGGATTCGAGCAACAGCAGCCTACTACACTTTGGTGCGATAATCAAAGTGCCATCAAGCTTGCCAAAGATCCATTTCTACATCAGCACAACAAACACATTGAGCTACACATGCACTTCATCAAAAATCTTGTTCATGATCGTGTTCTTGAAATGCTCTATTGCCCTATAGATGATCAAGTTGTAGACATCTTCACCAAGTCTCTTATAGAAGTGAAGTTTTCTAAACTTCGGTCTATGTTAGGAGTTCGGGAATGTGTCCTTAAGGGGGGATAGGCTCTAATGCCTCCTTCCTTCTCCTAATAGTGTCACTTTTGTAAATCCTTCAATCCTATCCCAAGTTGTTCTTAAGGGGGGATGTTAGGATATTTAGACACTTAGGATTTAGTTAAGATCAACTTGTGTAATATATCCGTTAGGTAAAAGTGTGTTTCTTTAGTATGCATTAATATGCATTTGTAGAAATTCTAATCCGACGGTCACAATATGTTCTAGACATAGAGTGATCCGACGATTCAACTTCTCTTAGATCATACCTACCATTGATCTGTGGCTTAACACTCGATTGGTCTATGATCTCTATTTAAAGAGCATAGAGGGTCCTTGGCTAGTTGATTGATTATGAGAAGCTCATGTAACTTTCTTTCTTTTGCATAATAAATTTCTCCAAGTAGCTATTTGGCTGAGGCCGTGTACTGTTTCCCTCTCGAGGGTTTTAACCATGTGACAAACATCGGTGTGTTGATCTGTGATATATTTGTGTGAAGTGGTTTCTCAAGGTGTTCGGTCTTTTGGTAGTACCCTGTGTACCCAAACAGTTGAAGTAGTTATTGCATGGGATGGGCAAGGTATGTGTTATGGAGAGAAATTTCTATGGCTTGAGGTACCACAACAGACAACTTTGACTCCAGAAATCAATCTTTCCCAATATGAAATAGAAATAAAATGTCTAACACTAAAGGATCAGACCTCATACCTTATTCCGGACG